>JARYGA010056164.1:0-23375 GCA_030545235.1 Helianthus tuberosus
ACATGAACTCGCTCAACATTATTGTTGATTTTTCAACTCACATGTATTTCAGGAAATTAAACGGATCTGGCACGGTATGGAACGTTTTCCGCTGCATATTGTCATGAAGTCATCAGGGTTTAGGGGATGTGTCTCTTACCTGGACAAGACACAGTCTCTAAATCACGTTTATGTTATGTTTCAGTTTGTGATGTTGTTGAACAAGGTCGTGGTTGTTGGTTAAAAACAATGGTACTGTATTTTGATTTTCAAAACTTAATGGATGACTTGCATGGTTTTAAATTCATATAGCTTGTTATGATTAAGCTATGGTATTAAGAAGTCACACCAAAATTAACCACGCTTCCGCAAAGCCAGGGTGTGACAGCTTGGTATCAGAGCTCTGATCATAGCGAACTAGGATTCTCTCTCGAGTCTAGACTATGATCACTAGGGCTCTCACGAAAACATTTTTCTGCATACCACTTAAGTCCAGATCCACAACTTTTTACAAACAAATGTTGAGCACATTTTATTCGTTATTCTAGGCTCAGTCTGGGAGGCTGAGGTAGGAGGCTAGTGGGACTAGAAGTGTTGGCTAGTGGGACTAGAAGTGTTGGCTAGTGGGACTAGAAGTGTTGGCTAGTGGGACTAGAAGTGTTGGCTAGTGGGACTAGAAGTGTTGGCTAGTGGGACTAGAAGTGTTGGCTAGTGGGACTAGAAGTGTTGCCTAGTGGGACTAGAAGTGTTGGCTAGTGGGACTAGAAGTGTTGGCTAGTGGGACTAGAAGGATAATTTGAATGTTATGTGATGACTACATGTTTATATGACTATATGATTGATTATTATACGTATATGTGTTTGTGTTACAAACGTCATGCTTTCATCAAGTACTAGAAAGACGGACACTACAAATCCCATGACCATAGTATCAGACGACATAGTTTCATCGAAGCACGAGGTGTACATTTCTGATACTACCGGCACAGACAACGACGACTCTCAGCCCTCTGTGCGCTGCCTGAAGTCGTAGCAGAGCCTACTAATGGCTACCTTGTTGGGAATTTGCCCCCTGCCGCTTATCTCGTTGTTGATATGCCCCCGACGTTGTCTCTGAAGACGATGTCGAACTACTAAGAGGAGGACCCACTTGAGGGCGAGGCCCTATTTCTGCTAGTATTAGACTGCTGCATGCGGACGCTCCTGTAGGGGAAACTCATGTCCATTCCCCAATCCCAGACTCATTTGAGTTTCTAACATCCGCATCTTCGCACACACAGGGAATGCAGCACTACTTACACGACGCCGACCCTGATAGGGCATCATTAGCTGCACCGGATCCCGCACACAGTTTTGAGTTTGATCGCGATATTGAGGACAACTCTGATTTTCCGCCTGGTGTTGATCCAGACCATGACATTGAGTTCATGCACTTAGACCAGCCCTTGGGGGATCCTGTAGCCCTGTCGACCCCTGTGTGTTGATACAGCTGATCTTGAGATGGAGTTTTTGATCCGGAGCCGGCCGTGGCCCCTGAGCCAGGCGCTGCTCCTGACCCCGCATTTGGAGCATGACCCTGATCATGCCAATGCACCTACTATTGCTCCTTGATTGATCATCTGCTTGGACGAGAGAAAATTTGGGGTAACTGTGCAAGACAATTTATTATTACGGGGGCCCACGTAATAACGATTTGTAGTGCACAGGAATCCTGGTGGACTCTGCGGGTCAAGCTAATGATAACCAATGCAGCAGGAAATAACTTAAACACAAATGACCTAGGCGATGTAGCCTCGAGTTCATTCTATTACAAGCAACAAGCCAAATAGGCAAGCCTATGTGAAGGCTCGGAATTTACTTCCCCACTCATACAGTGAGTATATTTGCGTGTGAAATTGGGTGATTACATGATGGCATATGTTGCTATATACACCCCATAGACAATTGAAATATTGTCCAACCCGCTTCACACTATTTCGACAAAAAGGGAATGTCACCCAGACGTGACACAAGCACCAGTACGTTACCAAGGACAGAAGCCGAGCTGCAAGAACGCATCTCACAGATAAATGCACGACATGAAGCCCTCCACTCTAAGTACAACAATGGCATTACTGGAAATAACTCTCCAACTGGCTGCACCTATAAACAGTTCCTGAACTGCAAGCCTTTGAACCTTGTCGGAATCGGAGGCACCGTTGCATTTGTTCGTTGGTCCGAAAAGACCGACTCCACTCTAAGAACGAGTAACTATTCGCCCCAACAGAGTGTCACCTACATCTCAGGGATATTTCTAGATGGCACACTCTCTTAATGGAACCTCCAGGTTCAGACCCTTGGCACAGACACTGCTTATGCACTGAGCTGGGACGAGCTCAAGGAAAACGATTGAGAAGAAATGTTGTTTTAGGACAGAAATTCAGAAACTTGACGTGGAGTCCTGAAATTTGAGAAAGGACGAACCAGAGACTCCTGAACATGACCAGCGATCGCACGACTTGTCTAGGGTCGTCCCCTACTAAGTCATTGATGTAGTATGATATAGTAGTGTAATTGTGAGCTTTACATTGTGGTCTCGAATTGTGGCAATACAATCGCAGTATTCTCATCACATGCGATGTTCAATCAATTGTTTATGTCCTATAACATAAGAGGTTATGTGATTGACTTGTTGATAACATGAAATGTTATGTGTTGGTATTGTTGAATGCATACGTACACTTCACTAACCTATGTGAAACATCTTTTAGAAGATGCCACCAAGACGCGAAACGCGCATACCCACTAACGAGGCAGAACTACAACAAATCATTGCCGCTGCCATAGCACAGTATGCAGCATCTCAGCCCGGAACGAGCGGAAGTATTAGCCAGGGCAACAATAATCCACCACATGGGTGCACATACAAGCAGTTCTTAGACTGCAAGCCCACCAACTTCGATGGCACCGGAGGTGCTGTCGCTGTTACTCGTTGGGCCGAGAAGACTGATTCCACCATCCGCATGAGCAAATGTGCGCTCGACCAGCAGGTCACTTACATCTCAGGGCTGTTTCTAGACGGAGCCCTATCTTGGTGGAACTTACAAGTCCAGACGTTAGGCGAAGCTGCCGCCTACGCACTGACCTGGGCAGAGCTGAAAGAGCTTATGCGCAAGAAGTACTGTTCCCGCGCAGAAATTCAGCGATTGGAAACCGAGTTCTGGCACCTAAAAATGGACGGTCCGAAGGTAGCAGAGTACGTTCAGAGGTTTCATGACCTATCTCAAGTGGTTCCTTATATGGTCACGCCAGAATACAAGCGAATTGAGCGCTTCATTTGGGGATTAGCTCCTCAAATCATTAGCATGGTAACCTCCTCCAAACCAGTAACTATCACGGAAGCCATTGATTTGAGCGTGGCTCTCACCGAGGAGGCAATTCGTTTAAACAAGTTTGATGAAGTCAAGGCAAAGAAAACAGAGACTCACGTTGAGTCCTCAGGAGATAACAAAAGGAAGTTTTCAAACTTCAAACAAGGCGTCAGTATGGCAGTAAAGAAAGGAAAGTCAGCTGGCAGTACCAAGAAAGGAAAAGGGTACCAGGGCACCCAGCCCAAATGCAACAACTGCCAACGCCACCATACTGGCCATTGTAACGTGAGAGTTTGTGAATCTTGTGGAAAACCGGGCCACTCAAAGGAATCATGTTGGGCTAGTGCGGGCCGGGGAGGCCAGGGAGGATATATGAATAGAAACGATAATCGTGGTGGTTTGGGAAATCGCCCACAAGGGAATAATCAAGGCTACAATGCAAATCAAGCCGGAACTGCCAATCAAAACAACCCGCCAGTTGGGGATGGTGCGGGAAGTGGAAAAAGATTAGGATGTTTTCATTGCGGTGACGTTGGGCACTTCAAGAGGGACTGCCCGGGATTGAACCAAGCCCGGGGAAGAGTGTTCCAAATCGGTGCACGGGAAGCACGCCAGGATCCCAACGTTGTCACTGGTACGTTCCCTGTGAATCAACGCTATGCATCTGTTTTATTTGATACTGGTGCCGACTATAGCTTCGTATCACTAGAATTTAAGAATATACTTGGATTAGCCGCTAATAAGTTAGATGTCCCGTACGCAATCGAATTAGCTAATGGAAAGTTAGTGGAAGCCGATGAAGTTATCAGAGGCTGTGTGATCGAACTAGGAGAACGTGAGTTTGCTTTGGATCTACTACCAGTCCAATTGGGAAGTTTCGACGCGGTAGTAGGAATGGATTGGTTATCGGGCAATAAAGCTGAGATAGTTTGCCACGAAAAGGTTGTTCGTATTCCAACCGAGGATGGTGAGACCATTGTTGTTCATGGAGAGAAGCGTGAGACGCCGTTGCGGATTATCAGCTGTTTGAAGGCAAGGAAGTGTTTGCAGAAGGGATGTGTAGCTTTTCTGGCACACATCGTGGACAAGAAGGCTGCCGAGCCGAGAATCGAAGACATCCCTGTCGTAAGGGAGTATCCAGAAGTCTTCCCAGAAGACTTACCCGGACTGCCACCTCAGAGGCAAGTGGAGTTTCACATTGACTTAGTTCCAGGCGCAGCGCCTATAGCCAAGGCACCTTACAGACTTGCGCCGTCGGAGATGCTGGAATTGTCAACGCAACTCCAAGAGTTGTTAGACAAGGGTTTTATCCGACCAAGCTTCTCGCCTTGGGGAGCTCCGGTCTTGTTTGTCAAGAAGAAGGACGGAAGTTTCCGCATGTGTATTGACTACAGAGAATTGAACAAGCTGACGATCAAGAACAGGTATCCCCTGCCAAGAATCGACGATCTGTTCGATCAACTTCAAGGCTCAAGCTGTTACTCTAAGATCGATCTTCGATCTGGATACCATCAACTAAGGATACAGGAGGAAAGTATCCCGAAAACAGCCTTCCGAACTCGTTATGGACACTACGAGTTCCTCTTTATGCCATTTGGTTTGACAAACGCGCCTGCGGTATTCATGGATCTAATGAATAGAGTTTGCAAGCCATACTTAGACAAGTTCGTGATTGTATTCATCGACGACATCCTGATTTACTCAAAGACGAAGGCTGAACACGAACAACATCTTAGAACCATACTGGAGCTGCTAAAGAAGGAACAGCTATACGCCAAATTCTCCAAGAGCGAGTTTTGGCTACGCGAAGTCCAGTTTCTTGGACATGTGGTTAATGGGGATGGAATTCATGTTGATCCCACAAAGATCGAGGCAATCAAGAATTGGGAGACGCCTACAACGCCAACCGAGATTCGAAAATTCTTGGGTTTGGCTGGCTAGCTGATCGAAGGTTCATCGAGGATCTCGAATGGATAGAGTTTCGTCGAAGGAAGATCAAGCGTTTGAGTGGCGATCAGAAGGACGAAGCGTGTTGATTTGAAGGATAGCTTCAGGACGAGTGTCCAGATCTTGAGGATAAGATTGTACGCGCAATCTAGGCTACGAGGTACTGTGAGTAGTAGTATCTGCGACGCATCGCGTCAAGGATTGGGTTGTGTGTTGATGCAACGCCAAAAGGTCATTGCTTACGCATCACGCCAACTGAAAGTGCACGAAAAGAATTATACCACACACGATTTAGAGCTTGGCGCAGTGGTTTTTGCACTAAAGATCTGGAGACACTACCTGTAGGGTACGAAGTGCACAATCTTCACAGATCACAAAAGCCTGCAGCATATATTCAACCAGAAGGAGTTGAATATGAGGCAAAGACGATGGGTTGAATTGTTAAACGACTACGACTGCGAGATAAAGTATCACCCAGGGAAGGCGAATGTAGTTGCCGATGCCCTAAGTCGTAAAGAAAGAATCAAGCCCATAAGGGTCAGAGCTTTGGAAATGATTATACGAACCGATCTTTCCTTGCGCATTCGTGCTGCACAAAAGGAAGCTCTCAAGGAGGGAAACCTTGAGGAAGAATATCTCCGTGGAATGGAGAAGCTTTTGGTACCAAACGAGGAAGGGACGTTATGTTTTGAGAAAAGGATTTGGGTTCCTCTGTTTGGTGGATTAAGGGAAGTTATTTTCGACGAAGCGCACAAGTCACGGTACTCTATCCACCCTGGATCGGATAAGATGTACCAGGATCTCAAAGATTACTATTGGTGGCCTAGGATGAAAGGCGACGTTGCTGTTTACGTGAGCAAATGTTTAACGTGCGCTAAGGTCAAGGCAGAATACCAGAAGCCTTCGGGACTTCTGCAACAACCTGAGATTCCCAAGTGGAAATAGGAACAAATCTCAATGGATTTTGTTACAAAATTACCAAGAACGCCAAGAGGCCACGATATGATTTGGGTGATTGTTGACCGCCTAACAAAATCCGCACACTTTCTGCCAATCAAGGAGAAAGACAGTACTAGTAAACTTGCGGAAATCTTCATGAGAGAGATCGTAGCACGTCATGGAGTACCACTCTCGATCATCTCTGATAGAGACGGAAGATTTGTGTCAAGAATATGGCAATCTTTCCAAGAATCTTTTGGCTCACAATTGAATCTGAGCACTGCGTTCCATCCGCAAACTGACGGCCAGAGCGAGCGAACGATACAAACTTTGGAAGACATGCTGAGAGCATGTGTTATGGAGTTAGGCGGTAGCTGGGATAAACACTTACCTTTGGTCGAATTTTCATACAACAACAGCTACCACACCAGTATTGGTGTCGCGCCATTTGAGGCCCTATACGGACGCAAGTGCCGATCACCACTATGTTGGTCTGACGCAGGTGATAGGCAGCTTGCTGGTCCCGAGATCGTCCAAGAGACGACAGATAAGATCGCGCAAATTCTTAAACGCATCGAAGCCGCTCGCCACAGACAAAAGGCCTACGCGGATCCAAACCGGAAGCATGTGGACTTCCAAGTCGGAGAAATGGTGTTGTTAAAGGTTTCACCCTGGAAAGGGGTAGCACGCTTTGGAAAGCGTGGGAAGTTAAATCCGCGCTACATTGGTCCTTTCAGAATTCTGGAAAGAATTGGGACAGTAGCATACAAGTTGGACCTACCTGCTGAACTAAATGGTGTTCACGATACATTTCATGTATCCAATCTAAAGAAAAGTCCAACTCAAATTGACGTTGCCATTCCTATCGACGAGATTCATATTGACGACACGCTCCACTTCGTTGAAGAACCTGTTGAGGTCACGGATTGGAAAGTTAACAAGACCCGCCGGAGCAGTGTCAAACTCGTCAAAGTACGTTGGAATGCCAGACATGGTCCTGAATTTACCTGGGAACGTGAGGACCGGATGAAAGAGAAATACCCCCACTTATTTCCTAAGAACCCTGCTTCTACAAGCAGAACTTAAATTTCGGGACGAAATTTATTTAACGAGGGGAGAATGTGACAACCCGCACTAAACCAGGTATCCGTACAACTTAATTAATGATTAATTTCTACTTGATTACTGTGCTTGATTGAACTAGCTGATAAACTGCTACCTGCATACTGATACATGCACTTACTTGCATCATACTGTATTTGCTGTCACTACATTAATTACATACTGAACCCTAGTGACAAACATGATGCACAAAAAGCACAGTAGCACTAAAACGGATACACGGCAAACATGCTGACATGACCAGCATCAGGCAGACACTGCCTCTAAGGCCTGTTAAGAGCCTCATATACTTTGACTACACTGGTAGTGAGTGTAGGGATATAAGGGTTATGGTACCGCGTCTCTAGGGATAAGATACACTGATTCGGATGTGCCAAAAACGTACTTTAAGTACCAAACACAGCACTTTAATAATTTAACCAGCTTCTAGCTGACTAGTAAAGTGCCAAAATATGGGGAAAATATTACTAGACACTTTCCAAAGTGTCGGATATAAATTGTGTCACTAAAAATGTTAATAACGACACTTTAAAGCCTTTTGTAACACTTTAACGGATTACTATCCAACCGAACAACCGGACTATACCCGGGACATGAAAATATTAATATTTTCACTAATTATATTTTTCTGAGCCAGTTAGGGTCCCTGATTACCCTAACACCCGTCATAACACGTAACATACAAGTAACTGAGTTAACTACTTAAACTAACCTACTTAACTCAACCACTACCCTAACTAACCATTTAAGATCGAACCAACCCCCCCCCCCCCCCCAAGTTCCTAACCGGCCCCATAACCATGGGGAAACACCATGGTACACTCTTGATTATTTTATTGCTTATTGTCTAGTATCTAAATGACACTATGTCCATTGGTTAAACTTGTTGAGATTTGCCTATAAGATCCATGTATTACACAACATAATTGTCCATCATAATTCACCATCCAAAACTCTCTCTCCCTCTTGCCCAAGCTCACGGCCGAACCCCCTAAGCCCACCCATCATACTTTCGATTCTTGATCACCACATTCCACCATCATTCAAGTGTTAAAGGTCACGTATTAGGAGTCTTGGAGCAAGCGGAACGCGAAGGACCTCCACCGTTAGCTTTTATCCACCTCTTTTTCGCCAAAGATCTTCCCTAGCCTTGAGCTAGAGGTATGATGTTTAAACTTGTTTCTAATCCTATCTAAGGTGGTTAAAAGAAGTTATGTCGGTTGAATCTTGTTAAAATGAAAGATGATGATTAAAAGTCTACTAAAAATACTTAAAATGGTGGTTAAAGACATATAACTTGTGTAAAAGTCGTAGGACTTGAAATATGTGTTTATTGAGACCCGATCTATGATGTGGTAGCTCGGAGCATCGTTTAACCCGACTTTGTAAGATCATGTATCTTCACATAAGCTCGTTTTTGACTAAATACAAGGGTTAAAGGTGAAACTCTACCACACAAGATACATGAACTTGTGTGAAAATATTTTACTTGTGTAAAAGTGATTTAACCGGTAAAATGGTGTTTAAAACTAGCGGATCTACGTATCCGCAAGTGGTATTTTAGAAAGACCACACTTTAAAGAAATCATGTTTTTCTAAAGATGGATCTTACACTAATAAATATGATTTTTATAAACCACAAGTGTGTAGACACTTGTGAAATGAAAAGATCCGACAAATAACTATTTTTGGGAAAAATGACTAGAAGTTGTAAAGACGGATTTCTCTAAACACGGGGTTTCTACAAGATTAAAGTTACTTTATATAAAGATCTACATATATAAAGGGTGTTTACACTATAGATTCGGAAAAACTACAAGTTCATGCGATTATGCAAATTTACATACTTGTCGACTAGTTTGATGTGTCGGAAATTGTTTGATTGAATAAAGAAGTTGTTGAATTGATTTGTTAAAAGAAAATGATACGCTTGAAAGCGTGGCCACCTCCAGTTACAGAGGAAACTCTGGCGAAATTTTCTAAAAACCTAACACTTAGAATTATTTACACAATAAGTGTTAGAACTATTTTTGGACATACTTTCGAAACATAAATTTCGCCAGCACTATATTTTACTAAATATTCGGAGGTGGGATTTTCACAAAGATTAACGTGATAAATACATTTGTCACAACACTGTTTATGATTATTTTGTGAAATACATAAATATTATTTTAAGAGTGAAAATAATATTTACAAGCGTTAATGATTCCAAAACTTTGCGAACGCTTCCACAAACATATAAGTTACACCGGTAATTACATTACCACAAGATTGATAAAACGTAACTTACGCACATGTATTGTATCTCCCATCCTTGGGAAGAAGAATAACTACCAAGTATATACAACATGTAACACGAAATAGTTGTCTAACTATTTCCCGCAAACATAAACTGTAAAGCTAAAGCACGGCCGTCCGTCTAATAGAATTAGCACTTGTAGGTCGTTGCACAGCTTACTGTATTGGAGACGCTTGATAGAGATACGCATTCACTGTGAGTTCATGTCCCCCTTTTTTCTAACTGTTTTCAGTTTTCTTAACTGCGGGGGTGAAATACATGTTACTTTGTTTACAAGTACTTTATACACGGTATGATTAACGTAAGGAGGTTTAGATCATGTGAATGGGTAGTTAGAACACCGAGGGACTCGAGCGGTAGATCTATCTGGGTGTAGCGAGCCCAGCTCTAGGCCAAACGGACCTCTCTGAGGCCAACAGAACGGACCTGGAGTGACTTGGTTGCCCAACGCAAAAATCGGCTAGGTCGTGTCTTACTATTTACATTTCACAACATGCTAAAGGCCTTGCAAACCATTGGTGATCACAAGTCCTCTTACACTGCTACATACCAGGAAACTTTTATACTTACAAGTGTTTTACTTACTCACTTGCACATGAACTCGCTCAACATTATTGTTGATTTTTCAACTCACATGTATTTCAGGAAATTAAACGGATCTGGCACGGTATGGAACGTTTTCCGCTGCATATTGTCATGAAGTCATCAGGGTTTAGGGGATGTGTCTCTTACCTGGACAAGACACAGTCTCTAAATCACGTTTATGTTATGTTTCAGTTTGTGATGTTGTTGAACAAGGTCGTGGTTGTTGGTTAAAAACAATGGTACTGTATTTTGATTTTCAAAACTTAATGGATGACTTGCATGGTTTTAAATTCATATAGCTTGTTATGATTAAGCTATGGTATTAAGAAGTCACACCAAAATTAACCACGCTTCCGCAAAGCCAGGGTGTGACATACACAAACTCATTTTACATGGTTATTCATTTAATCATGCATTATTCTCTTATTTATACTTATCATCCGAACTTATTATTTTTCAAATGATTTACAAAGACAAAGCAAACTAAAAGGTTCATGACTAAACATTTTCTTAAAACAGAAGTCATGAATCTTATTTTCACAAAACCTATGTATCTCGCCAGCATTTCTTTGCTGACCTCGTTTTCACATATGTTTCAGGTATTGCAAGATATCGATTGATAAGATGCATGCTCACATAGGACTGGACAAGGCCTTAGTGACTCAATAACAATGATAGACTATGTTTAAATAGTGTATTTAGATTTCCAGACGATGTAATTACTCAATGTTTAATAAAACGAAACACTTTTGATATCCATGGTTATGAAACATTAATTCTGTTGCAACACGCCCCGATGTTTCCGCCGCGATTTGTTGTTTTACGCGGTCGGGGTGTGACAGAAAGATGGTATCAGAGCCAATGGTTATAGGGAATTAGGTTATTAGTAATGCTTTGACCTAGTCTATAACCTTTCTAGGACCCTAACGCGAGTTTACTTGCGTTTAGTCATAAAACAATACCGTCACCTATCCTTAGGCGACGACCACAACAAGAACATAAATTTCAAAACCGCTTTGAAAACTAATCATCTGTTCTAGGATGATTGATTACAAGGTTTTGAACCCCTTCGAATTTTCAAAATCTCGACAAGGTTTTGAGTCTTAAATAATGTGAACACGTGCAAACTGGAAGGGTGAATGCCTGTATTCTGGGTTTTCTGTCTAGGCAAGCACTTCGTATATATCTCATCAGACGCGAGACCAGTTGTGCTTACCTGGGAATTCTTGTTGTGCTTACCTGGGAATTCTTGGGATGAGTGTTCACTTATAGGCGAGCATGTCTTCGCGATACATTATTTTTGACCCATTTACTTTGATCAGTCACTGTGTGTCGTTTGTTGCTTTGTAGTAACAAACAAATGACCACTATCCTTGCTTTCATCAGATTTGTTTCATCTCATTCTTTTCGTCTAATTCTCTCTCTCGTTTCCTTTCATGTTTCCTCTTTTAGACAATGCCTCCTCGACGCGAAAGCCAGATAGAGACTGCCGAGCTGGCAGAAATCATTGCGCAGCAAATGGCTGCTCAATTCCCAAACCTCTTTGCTCAATGGAACCAAGCCAACAACAACAACAACAATGTGCTATGCAAATACAAGGATTTCAACCAGGCTAAACCACTCAAGTTTAGTGGTTCTGAAGGAGCAACTGGGCTTCTTCAGTGGTTCGAAAGCATTGAGAATACTTTTCGCCACGTGCAGTGCCCGGATAATCGCAAGGTCGAGTTCTCCTCGAGCGTGTTTCAGAAGAGGGCTCTTACATGGTGGAATGGGGTAATGAGAGACCGAGGTGCGGAAGTTGCTCTCGCACAGACCTGGGCTGAACTTAGGGCTCTGATGATGAGGGAATTCTGTCCTCGTCATGAGCAGCGAGCTTTGGAGAAGGAATTTGATGAGTTGAAGCAAGATAGTGGTGAGCACAGGGCGTATACTGATAGGTTTGAGGAGCTGAGTCTGCTTTGCCCTACGATGGTTACCCCACTTGACATAGCTATCGAAAGGGACATCGACGGCCTACCTGACTCGGTACAAGACATCCTTACTGGTAGTAACCCTGCCACACTCCGCCAGGCGATCGAGTTATCAGCGACATTGACTGAGTCGCAGATTCGGAAGAACAAGTTACACAGGAAGGGTGACAAGGGCAAGAAACAGTCAGCTGACAAGGAGGATAGCAAGAAAGGCCAAAACAAGAAGGGTAAGGAAGGTGAGACGTCAAAGAAATCAAAGAAGCGAAAGGGTGCCCAAAATTTTGCTGTTACAGCACAGACTGCACAGAACCCGCGGAACCAACCAGCTCAGCCACCTGCAAAGAAAGCATATGCCGGTACCGCACCTTATTGTGCACGCTGCAACGGTCATCACGCAGTACAACAAGCTTGCTGGCAATGCACGACGTGTGGTAAACTTGGGCATTTGGCCAAGATTTGTCGTTTGGGACAAAATCAGGCTGCTCAGGTTCAAGCTCCGGTTCAAGGGAATGCTGCGAGATTTCCACTGGGTTCATGTTTCAACTGCGGAGAGATTGGTCACTTCCGCCACAACTACCCAAGACTGGTGAATGCAAATGCTAACGCAAACCCAAATGCGAATGTCAACGTCAATGTGAATCCAGCACGTGGTCGAGTGTTTAACATCAATGAGGCACTCAATGATGAAGGAGTGAACAATTAGTATTTTGTTTTTCCTCTGGTTGGTATCTTGTAACATTTAAAGACAATGCGGTTGTTATATAAATAAAATTTGTGGTTTTATTTTTTACTAATGCAATTGTATGAATGTTTGATTCAACCTTATGATGTCAACACAAAGACAAAACTACTTGTGTGGTTCTGTCATTTTTATGATCACTTGTGATCTCCCTAAGAATCTCAAACACTTGTTTCTTTTAAATCTAAAGTATCTTATCGTCTTGCACCGTTCGAGATGCAAGAATTATCAAAACAGCTTCAAGAGTTGTCTGATAAAGGATTCATCCGTCCGAACTTTTCACCTTGGAGAAACTCCTATTTTCTTTGTGAAAAGAAAAATGGATCTTTTCAAATGTATATCGATTAACGTAAGCCTAGTAAGCTTACCATCAAGAATTGATATCCCCTACCTTAAATCAACGATTTCTCCGATCAACTGCATAGCGTTTTATGCTTTTCCAAGATCGATTTGCGTTTTGGGTATCATCAACTTTGTATTCTCGAAGAAGATATTCCCAAAACGGTTTTCTGCACGAAGTATGGCCATTACGAGTTTACAGTCATGCCTTTTAGGTTGACAAATACTCCAGCCATCTTCAAGGACTTAATAAATAGAGTCTGCAAGCCTTATTAGGATCAGTTCGTCATTGTTATTAATGACATCTTGATCTAATCATATTCCGAGCCGATCACGATCAACACCTTCATTGACACTGGAACCCTTAAAGAGGGAACAAACTTTTCGCTAATTCCTCCAAAAGGAAATTTTGGCTTAAAGAAGTTCAGTTTTTTTTTTGGGTCATGTAGTCAACAAGCAGGGTATTCATGTGGATTCATCCAAATTGATGCAATTAAGAATTGATTCCTTGTATGCATTAAATACCCGTGTCCAAAGATAACAAATTTAAAGGTCAAATTGAACGATTATGCGATTGAACGAGTATGCAATTATGTGACTATGTGTTTATTCATCTTACGTTTTCTTTTATGCATTTTTGTGTTTTTAATACTCTGGATATTCGTTATCCAAATCCTCGCAGAATCTTTCATATCTTCATATGAGGGATTCGTAGTAGGATATTCAAAAAGGTACTACCTTAAATCCTAAATGGGCTTCTATGTAATAGTTAAGACCCTTGGATTATATAGTACTATTCCATGTTTCATAAGAGACCCTTTAGTGGTCTAATCAAAAAGATTGATTCACAATTTGGTTAAAGAACGACATCTAGTGATGTAGCTGGACAGACTCCTTGATAGTCTATTAGATCAATTATTGATTTAATTAAAAGGACTCTATGGCGGTCTAGTCACACTCATCACAGGATTGTTCATTGGTTTTCCCCTACACATTATAAAATAGACTGTGTGAACTATGCAAGGAATTGTCTGATTATGGACGCGTACATAATTATGAAATTTAGTGCACAGAAACCCAGTAAGATTTGTTATGTGTAAGAACCGATAGTGACAACAATAACGAAATGAGAACGATGTAATGGAGGTACGGTGGATGCACCAATGACGCTTCATATACTTGTATATAAGTATCCCTCTTACATTGCAATCATGATGTTATTAAAGATTACTAGAAGTTCAGAACCCTAACCAATGTTATTTGATCTTTTCAACTTTATGTTTTAAACTCTCACAAGTTTCCTCTAAATAAATTTCGGGACGAAATTTCCTAAAGTAGGGGAGACTGTAACACCTGTGCCTCCACGGCCATCAAACAAATACCAAACCAATGAAATATTGTATTTCATACTTGGGATTTGTAAAAATATGTGTATCGATTGCACATATCAACTCTTGTTTCGATTTCAAGCTCTAAATCGCTTTCTGGAAGGTTATACACGCACTGATGCGTAAATATAACCTGTTTAATGCAACGAACACTCCGGAATAGTGAAATAGGCTTAACATACCTTAAATAACCTTTACATAACTTATATATAAGTTTTGGAAGGTTTGGTGTGGTGAAATCAAGTTTAATCGCTTACAGGGACTAAAGTTGACAAACTGCGAAAGTATGCCAATTTGAACTGTAACAGACCTTCCGGAACATGACCATAAGTTAAACATACCATAAATATCCTTTACATAGCTTAGAAATAGGCTTTGAGGGGTTCGGTGTGCTAAAATAAACTTTTGGGTCATTCAGGGACTAAAAGTGTCAAAAAGTGCACAAGTTTGCATTTTCGCGCATAACTTACGTTCTGAATACATCCGGACATCCAAAAATTTATGTAAGCACTAACACATTTTATTTTAGTGTTCGGCATAAGAAAAATCCATGCGTCGCGTCATTTGGATCAGTTTTGCACTTTCGGGACCAGATTCGATGTATTAGCCGTTGTTTAATTCACAACCACACATTCTAACAATGCTTAGTCAGCGGATAAGGATGGAATTTAGGCACCATGACATTTCAACACATGTATGGATGGAATTTAAACACCTAAACACCATGACATTTCAACACATGTATGGATGGAATTTAAACACCATGACATTTCAACACATATATGGATGGAATTTAAACACCTAAACACCATGACATTTCAACACATGTATGGATGGAATTTAAACACCTAAACACCATGACATTTCAACACATGTATGGATGGAATTTAAACACCTAAACACCATGACATTTCAACACATGTACGGATGGGATTAAGGCACGTTTTCCATGAAACGATCTTAACGGTTCGGGTATTCCTATAAATACCCATCCACCCCCATTGCTAAAATCACTAGAACTTTGATTTGAGAAACTCTAAGTTGAAACTATTGTTTCATACCTGAGATTTTTGAATCGAGGTTAGCATTCGGGGACCCTTCGTAAGTCTTCTTTCGTTCTTTTCCTTATTTTATTGCTTTTCGAGTCAGAAAGTCAAACTTTGTTTGACTTTCAGCGTTGACCAGTAATGGTCAATGCGAAGTTCGTTTGAACTTCGCAACGTGAGTGTAATCACGTTGGTTATAGTCCCTTGGGACTATGCCTACTGATTACCATGTTGTCTAGGGTCGTAGGGTAAGCGATCTGATAAATCGCTTATACCTTCAAACCCGACCCAGTTTGGTCGATCATTAGGATCCGACCAAATACATTAGGTGACCCTAGTATAGGGCATAACCTTCCGAGGTTATACCCTATGGTCACATCGTTTAAGTAGTTGTATGATAGGTAGTTTATATGCCTTAGGTAAATTACCAGAATACCCTTTTCATGTATAATTGGTAATTAAGCATATGTAACCTAAACTTTTGTCACATAACTGATTATGTAACATGTTTAGGCATATAACACTTGTCATAGGACTAGTTAGACGGTCCAAACGCGTTTCACGCGCACGACGCGTTAAAGTAGCATAAGTTACCTTAATGGGTCGCGATGGGTCGATAATACTTAGGTTAAGTTTCATTTAGTATGTAGGCTTTGTTAAACCATATCATATGAGTTCCTACACTCATTTGGTTTACAAACCCTCCTGCTACCCAGTCTTCCGATTTAGGTCCGGGTTAATTATGTAGTTACCTATATTAGGTACTGTTTGATTTCCGGGACTCCTCTAGCTTACTTGGTAGTTGTTCAAGACTCCTAAGCACTCCCAGGCGAGTACATTATTCCCCTCTTTTACTGTTTTCAACTGTTTTGGGGTGACTCATATGTGCTAAATGTTTTATCAATGGTTTCAAGAACAATTACTATGTGGTTTCAAGAACAATAACAATTATTTCAAGAACGCTAACAATGATTTCAAGAACGAATACAATGATTTCAAGAACGAATACAATGATTTCAAAAACTAATAACAATTTCAAAAAGTGAACAAACTTGTTGGTTGTAGTTTACATGACCGATGACATTCATTAGCAATGATCAAGCCGACCAGTATTAGGTTATGGTACCATAGGATCTGACAAATCCCGTTATTTACTGCACCCATTGTTATGTGTGGGGGTTGTGGGTAGCGACTGAATCTGTAATTATTAACTTATCCTTTGGTAAGGGTTTGTTAAGAACGAGAGCGAGAGCGAGATGGAGCGAGGAACGCGTCAAGAAGGTTTGAATGTTATTAGAGAATCGACCATAAAGTAGTTTCACAATTAAAACAAGAACGACTAGAACGATTTTACAAAAAGGGTTAACGATTGGGTAAACATTTTAACATGATTGACATTTGATCATGCATTTCCCACAAAACATAACTTTGATTTAAAACAAGTTTTACTTCAATACTTTGTTTCTGTGCATATGGTTTAGTTGAGACATTTCACTTGCCATACATGACATTTTGACATAGACATTTGACATGGATATTTGACATAGACATTTTGGTATGATTTACATCTTGACATGAACACTTTGACATATTACCCAATACATTTGACAATTGATTTAAACATAGACTTCTTACATTGGTTGGTTTGGTTTGAGTAAATGATTAAGTAACGATGCGGGTGTAATATGATACAAGCATGGTGGATACGCCGCTGGTACTTCCTATATATAAGTGTTTGTATGGTATTACATATTGTAGCGTTATTTGAATCATTTCAGTTTGAGACATAGAACATTTTATACAAGTAACATACTTTTCACAAGACATTGATTTACAAACAACTTATCTTACACAAACTCATTTTACATGGTTATTCATTTAATCATGCATTATTCTCTTATTTATACTTATCATCCGAACTTATTATTTTTCAAATGATTTACAAAGACAAAGCAAACTAAAAGGTTCATGACTAAACATTTTCTTAAAACAGAAGTCATGAATCTTATTTTCACAAAACCTATGTATCTCGCCAGCATTTCTTTGCTGACCTCGTTTTCACATATGTTTCAGGTATTGCAAGATATCGATTGATAAGATGCATGCTCACATAGGACTGGACAAGGCCTTAGTGACTCAATAACAATGATAGACTATGTTTAAATAGTGTATTTAGATTTCCAGACGATGTAATTACTCAATGTTTAATAAAACGAAACACTTTTGATATCCATGGTTATGAAACATTAATTCTGTTGCAACACGCCCCGATGTTTCCGCCGCGATTTGTTGTTTTACGCGGTCGGGGTGTGACAATATATATATATATATATATATATATCTACTAAGCCACAGATAAAAATGCACAAAACAATGTATTGAAGTAAAACGTGGTTTAAATCAACGTTATGTCTTGTGGAAATGCATGCTATACTGAATACAAACATTTATGCGGTATTGTAAAAATGCATACATCCAAGCCTTGTGACTGTGGTGATAAGCCCTTAAACAAATTAAAGGTCTATCTGTATTATGTTTTATCGGATTCGGTCATTCCTTTCATCCAAACATACCTAGGATGTCAGGAACGGGAGTTGTCAATTCCTATGGTACCATTACCTACTAACGAGCGGCGTGATCAAAGTTAATGAATGTATATGGTCCCACTTAACAAACCAAATGTCATATCCCAAAATGTAAGCATGTGATGAAAATGTACTAAGTATGCGGCAAAATGGACATACATAGCATGTGATGAAAAACAAATGCACTAAGTATAGTGAACATACATAGCATGAAAAGGTAATGTAAAACAATGTACTAAGTATGTGCTAACTGAACATACATAGCATAAAATGTCATGTAAAACAATGTACTAAGTATGCTACAAAGGACATACATAGCAAAAACACAATGAAATTATGTACTATAAGTGTACTAATGAACATAGCAAGTATATGATATGAAAGCATGGAAAGCATGAAAATAACAAGTAGGCACATGTGTTTCACCCCCAAAATGTTTGAAAAACAGTAAAAGAGGGGTCTATGTACTAACTTGAGATTGCTTAATAGACTTTAGATATCCACCAAGCAAAGCTAGAAGGTTACGAAATCAAACGGCACCTAATATAGGTAACTACATTAAATAACGGACCTAATCGGAGGATCGGGTAGCATGAGGGTTCGTAAACCAAATGAGTGTAGGAACTCATGTAATATGGTTTAACAAAGCCTACATACTAAAATGAAACTTATCCTAAGTGCTTTTGACCCGTTACGACCCGTTTAGGTAGCTTATGCTACTTTAACGCGTCGTTCGCGTAAAACACGTTCGGAACGCCTAACTAGCCCTATGACAAGTAAAATATGCCTTAACATGTCTAATATTGTTACTAAATCAGTTTAGATACCAAAAATTAGGTTACATAGGCTTAAAAATGAATTTTAACGTAAAAAGGGCATTTTGGTAATTTACCTAAGGCATAAGAACTACTTATCATACAACTACTCCAACGATGTGACCATAAGGTATAACCTCGAAAGGTTATTCCCTATACTACTATGGTCACCTAAAGTGCTTGGTCGGATCCTAATGATCGATCAAATGGGTCGGGTTCGAAAGCAAAAGCGATTGATTAGATCGCTTACCCTTACGACCCTAAACAAGCACAAATCTAAAAGTGACGAGCTAAACATGCTAGAACATGTTTAGTTAAGTTAGAAAACAGGTTTTGATATCAAAACAAACGGTTTTGATACCCTAGAGTAGTTTGGTTACAAAATACGCGAGAACACGCATTTTGCCCGAAACTACGACTCGTCACTGAGCCTAGATAACGTGGTAATAAGTAGGTATAGTCACTAGGGACTATGACCATCGTGATTACGCTCACGTTATGAAGTTCAAACGAACTTCGCATTGACCATAAACTGGTCAATGCAGAAAGTCAAACGCAGTTTGATTTTCAAGCTAAAAAAACGCATAAAAAGAACGAAGGAACACTTACAAAGGGTCCCCGCCAGATTGATTATCCAAGTATTTCTCAGGTATGAAGTGTTGCACACTTCAACTTAGAAAAAATCTCAGATATCAAGTGGGTTGCAAGTGAAATGGGTGAGGGGTATTTATAGGAAAGATAGAACCGTTAGGATCGTTTATCAGGAAACGAGCTTCGATCTAGGCCGTCCAAGTGTGCCCCTTGTTTTACAAAACCATTAGAGCCCATAGAAATGGCCCATGGTGTTGCAAAAACCGTTTGCAAGTGGAAAATGAGTGTATAACAGCTGCAACAAGCTGTTAAAATAGTTTCAGCATATCTGGGAGGGCCACGCGGGCCGCGTAAGAGGCTGAGGAAGTCTACGCGGGCCGCCTGAGCAGTACAGATCAGAAACAAGTTTGCAAAATGACAGTTTCAGTCCCTGTTAGTGTTTAAAGCCATTTCCGACATGTTTAAGGCCCGTTAAGCCAACATTAAGGCCCTAAAATGATGCTTAAATATTGTGGACATGAAACATGCTCAAAAATATGCCGGATGTCGGTTCGTTTGGTCGTACGATCGCGATGTTTGCTTAATTACGACGGAATGCGCATAAGCGCGAAAAACGATCCAAATTGCGCGACGAATGGATTTTTCTTATGCCGAACACTAAAATAAAATATTTTAGTGCTTATATAAATTTTTGGATGTCCGGATGTATTCAGAACGTAAGTTATGCGCGAAAATGCAAACTTATGCACTTTTTGACGCTTTTAGTCCCTGGATGAGCATAAAGTTTATTTTAGCACACCGAACCTCTCAAAGCCTATTTCTAAGCTATGTAAAGGATATTTAAGGTGTGTTTAACTTATGGCCATGTTTCAGAATGTCCGTTAAAGTTCAAATTGGCATACTTTCGCAGTTTGTCAATTTTAGTCCCTGTAAGCGAATTAACTTGATTTTGCCATACCAAAGCCTTCAAAACTTATTTCTAAGCTATGTAAAGGTTATTTAAGTTATGTTAAGCATATGTTGATGTTCCAGAGTGTTTGTCGCGTTAAAATGATTACGTTTACGCACCAGTTTGCGTATAACTCTCTAGAAAGCGATATAGAGTTTGAAATTGAATAAAAACCAAAACATGAAAAATGTAAAACATAAACAAACAAATATTGGGATCAAATAACTTTATTTCATTGATAACTGAATTGTTTACAATGATTACAAGCACAGATGTCACATTATCAATCAACAGCAATAACAGTTTTTTTTGGGTAATCGATCAAACGAGGGTTTTTAGCATCACATCTCTATGAACCCTAATCATGTTTCAAGCATAACAACGTTTTAAAACATTCAAACTATCATATTTAAAGCTTTCAACATCACCAAGCAAACAATCCGAAAGGCAGAAACATAACAGCCGAATAACATCTATTCGGTTCTAAATCATCAACTCTAAATCAATCTAACACCCTACACAAATGAGTCGATCTACATGAACAACCTAAGTGATTTTACAATCATAAGCAATCATATAACATTCACTAAATTATGTGAAAACATGTAGATCACAATCATCAAGTAACATACAATTAATAATTAAAACACTAACCGGAAGTCAAAGAACTAGGTTGATCGAGATGAGGGCTTCGGCTATGAGGATTGTCGTCGAACTAGAGAGAGAGGAGATGAAATAACTAGGGTTTTGGTGTGTGTTAAGTATTTGCAACTAATGAGAGAACAAACCCCCACTAATGGGTATGTCTTAGCTTAAATAGATGAGTGGCCGAACCCATCATGGGCTGCCCATTGGTTTCGGATTCAAAAGGTGTGGGCCGAGAGTGATAAGGGACCAAAGCCCAAAGGCTTGTGCGATCGGGTTGTTGTTGTGAGATCGGTTCATTTATATACATACATTCGTTACACATAAACACATATCAAACATAACATTTCATTAATCATCAAGGTTCACATAATCACATAGTGTTCAAACATGCTACACTTAGCACAAAGATAGGTTCTGAAATACGAGTTGTCACATTATCTCCAAGTTGAAAGAAATTTCGTCCCGAAATTTAGCACGTACTCACTGAGGAAGCTAGTTAAGTTGCATGGTTTTCCTGGTTTTTCCTAGGGTGTCACATCCTTCCCTCGTTGGTTTGGAATTTCGTCCCGAAATTCCGCAGTAGCTTCAGCCTCAGTAGTGGTTGTACTGTTGTCGAACAATTGGGGATACTTTTGTTTCATCTGATCTTCGCGTTCCCAGGTGAACTCTGGGCCACGACGTGAGTTCCAACGAACTCGAAAAAGAGGAATTCTAGTGTGCTTGAGAATCTTCACATCTCGGTCAGTAATCTCTACTGGTTCCTCAACGAATCGCAGCTGATCGTCGATAGTGAGTTCCTTCAAAGGAACTATGAGGGTCTCATCTGACAAACACTTCTTCAGATTTGACACGTGAAAACGTTGTGAACTCCACTGAGTTCTGTTGGTAGGTTCAGTTTGTAGGCCACTTTTCCTATCTTCTCAATGATTTCGAACGGTGCAACGTAACGCGGATTAAGTTTGCCTCGTTTGCCAAAACGAACCACACCCTTCCAGGGTGAAACTTTGAGTAGCACTCGATCCCCAACTTGGAACTCGAGTGGTTTCCTGCGCTTATTAGCGTATGCTTTCTGACGGTCGCGAGCTGCCGTCATGCGTTGTCGTATCTGAGCAATCCTTTCTGTAGTATCAACTACGAGTTCTGGGCCAGTGATTTGGCTATCGCCAACTTCTGCCCAGCAAAGAGGTGATCGGCACTTACGCCCGTACAGTGCCTCAAACGGAGCAGCTTGGATGCTAGTGTGGTATCTGTTATTATACGAAAATTCCACTAGTGGCAGATGCTTTTCCCAGCCATTGCCAAAGTCAATCACACATGCCCTAAGCATGTCTTCAAGGGTTTGGATGGTGCGTTCAGACTGCCCATCCGTTTGCGGGTGATAAGTTGTGCTCATGTCTAATTGAGAGCCAAAAGATTTGTGCATTGCTTGCCACAGTTCAGAAGTAAAACGAGCATCACGATCAGATATGATAGAGGTTGGCACCCCGTGCCTTGAAACCACTTCCTTCAAGTAAACGTCTGCTAGAGTAGAGAACTTGTCTGTTTCTTTGATAGCCAAGAAGTGTGCAGACTTTGTGAGTCGATCCACGATCACCCAAATAGTATCATTCCCACGTTGAGATCTAGGCAGGCCAGTAACGAAATCCATGGAAATTTGCTCCCATTTCCATTGTGGTATCTCTGGTTGTTGAAGTAGGCCTGAAGGTTTCTAGTACTCGACTTTGACTCTCGCACAAGTCAAACATTTACTAACGTAGGTTGCTATGTGAGCTTTCATGCTAGGCCACCAGTATGTAGTTTTGAGATCGTGGTACCTCTTATCTGAACCAGGATGTACTGAGTAACGAGACTTGTGAGCCTCATCCATCACCAATTCGCGTATGTTTCCATAAAGTGGGACCCAAGTGCGCCCTGTTACGTAGTATACGCCGTCTTCCTTTTGTTCTAATCGTTTCCTTGATCCTCGTTGGGACTCCGCCCTGACGTTCTCTGCTTTCAAAGCTTCAACCTGAGCATCTCGTATCTGAGCAGGAAGACTAGATTGGATGGTGAGTTGTAACGCTCGCACGCGCTTAGGTGTA
>JARYGA010056165.1:0-45978 GCA_030545235.1 Helianthus tuberosus
TTATACCCTATGGTCACATCGTTTAAGTAGTTGTATGATAGGTAGTTTATATGCCTTAGGTAAATTACCAGAATACCCTTTTCATGTATAATTGGTAATTAAGCATATGTAACCTAAACTTTTGTCACATAACTGATTTTGTAACATGTTTAGGCATATAACACCTGTCATAGGGCTAGTTAGGCGGTCCGAACGCGTTTCACGCGAACGACGCGTTAGAGTAGCATAAGCTACCTAAACGGGTCGTAATGGGTCGAAAGCACTTAGATTAAGGTTTCATTTAGTATGTAGGCTTTGTTAAACCATATGACACGAGTCTCTATACTCGTTTGGTTTACTAACCCTCATTCTATCAGATCTTCCGATTTAGGTCCGGTTTATTAACATAGTTACCTATAGTAGGTGCCGTTTGATATCCGCGATCTCTAGCATTGTTTGGTTGTTACTCAAGGACTACTAAGCAATCTCAAGTGAGTACATAGACCCCTCTTTTACTGTTTTCCAAACGTTTTGGGGTGGAACACATGTGCCTACTTGTTACTTTCATGCTTTCATGTTTTCACATCATATACATACTATGTTCAATAGTACACTTATAGTACATTGTTTTACATGATTTCATTGTTTTTATGCTATGTATGTCTATTGCGTGCATACTTAGTACATCGTTTTACATTTACATTTTATGCTATGTATGTCCATTGCGTGCATACTTAGTACATTGTTTTCATCACATGCTTACATTTTGTTATGACATTTGGGTTGTTTACAATGGAACAATACATTCATTAACATTAGCTACGCCGTTCGTTAGTAGGTAGTGGTACCATAGGAATTGACAACTCCCGTTCCGGACATCCCAGGGAAAGGGGATGAAAGGAATGACCGAATTCGATATACATAATTTAGATAAACCTTTAAGTGGTTTAAGGGTTTATCGCCACAGTCTCAAGGCTTGGATGTATGCATTTTCACAACACCGCATAGATGTCCGTATCAGTATAGCATGCATTTACACAAAACATAGCGTTGATTTAAACCAAGTTTTACTTCAATACTATGTTCTTGTGCATATGGTTTAGTTGATACATTTCACTAGCCATACATATCATTTTGGTTACATATTACATGATTTACATTGATCATGCATTTACACAAAACATAGCTTTGATTTAAACCAAGTTTTACTTCAATACTATGTTCTTGTGCATATGGTTTAGTTGATACATTTCACTAGCCATACATATCATTTTGGTTACATATTACATGATTTACATTGATCATGCATTTACACAAAACATAGCTTTGATTTAAACCAAGTTTTACTTCAATACTATGTTCTTGTGCATATGGTTTAGTTGATACATTTCACTAGCCATACATATCATTTTGGTTACATGTTACATGATTTACATTGATCATGCATTTACACAAAACATAGCTTTGATTTAAACCAAGTTTTACTTCAATACTATGTTCTTGTGCATATGGTTTAGTTGATACATTTCACTAGCCATACATATCATTTTGGTTACATATTACATGATTTACATTGATCATGCATTTACACAAAACATAGCTTTAATTTAAACCAAGTTTTACTTCAATACTATGTTCTTGTGCATAGGGTTTAGTTGATACATTTCACTAGCCATACATATCATTTTGGTTACACAATACATGGTTTACATTTGACACATAAACACTTTTGACATTGGTTATACATTACATGATTTACATTAGACATGAACATTTTACTTTGGTATTTTGGTTTGAGTAAGTGATTAAGTAACGATGCGTGTGTAATATGATACAAGCATGGTGGATACGCCGCTGGTACTTCCTATATATAAGTGTTTGTATGGTATTACATATCGTAGCGTTATTTGAATCATTTCAGTTTTTGACATATAACATTTTATACAAATAACATACTTTTCACAAGACATTGTTTTACAAAACAACTTATCTTTTACAAACTCATATTACTTGGTTATTCATTTAACCATACATTATTCTCTTATTTATACATATCATCTGATCTTATCGTTTTTCAAATGATTTACAAAACAAAGCAAATTACAAGGTTCATGACTAAACATTTTCTCAAACATAAGTCATGAAACCTATTTTCACAAAACCTATGTATCTCACAGGCATTTTTATGCTGACGTACCTATTTTCACATGTGTTTTTCAGGAGCTGTTGCATAAGATGATCAAGATACACATAGGCAGACTTGGGCTTTAGTGACAATAAAAGATACAAGACTAGTTAATTATGTTGTATTTATTTGTTTGTTAAGATATTGTAACACTTTTAATCAATAAAACGAAACTTAAATTTCCATGGTTGTGAAACATTAATTCTGTTACAACACTCCCCGATGTTTCCGCCACGTTTTGTATGTTCTACGTGGTCGGGGTGTGACAGAAAAGATGGTATCAGAGCCAATGGTTATAGGGAATTAGGTTATTAGTAATACTTTGACCTAGTCTATAACCTTCTTAGGACCCTAACGCGAGTTTACTTGCGTTTAGTCATAAAACAATACTGTCACCTATCCTTAGGCGACAACCACAACAAGAACATAAATTTCAAAACCGCTTTGAAAAGCAATCATCTGTTCTAGGATGATTGATTACTTGGTTTTGAACCCTCAGTTATAAGGTTTTGAACCCCTTTGAATTTTCAAAATCTCGTCAAGGTTTTGGGTTTTAAATAATGTGAACACGTGCAAACTGGAAGGGTGAATGCTTGTATTCTGGGTTTTCTGTCTAGGCAAGCACTTCGTATACATCTCATCAGACGCGAGACCAGTTGTGCTTACCTGGGAATTCTTGGGATGAGTGTTCACTTATAGGCGAGCATGTCTTCGCGATACATTATTTTTGACCCATTTACTTTGATTTGTCACCATCTCATTTGTTTGCCTTAGGTAACAAACAAATGATCACAATTTTCATTCGTCACCATTCTGCATTGATTTTCCAATAACCTTTCACTTGCTTCTTCCTCTGTCTTTCATTTTCTTTTAGAATGTCTATTCCTCTCAGCACTGGTCAAATGCCCGAGCGAACAGCCAAATTTGTCCAGCAAATTGGCGAAGTGATTCAGAGGACTGTGGATTTAGGTATTGCCATGGCTCGTCTCAACAATGAAGCCTCTCGTCTCGACAATGAAGCCACTCAAGAGCCACTGAAGGAAGCAGAAGTCAAGCCAGCACCAAAATCAAGGAAGCGTAAGGCTTCAAGGAAACCCGCAGCGGTTACACCTAATCAAGCAGGACCTAGCCAAGTGGCAAGGCCACCAGCTAGGAAGCCGTACTTAGGAACTGCTCCTAGGTGCAAGCGATGTAACGGTCATCATTCAAACCTCATACCCTGCTTCAAATGTACCTACTGTGGACGGCGGGGACATTTGATTAACACATGCCGCTTTGATGCCCAAAACAAAGCTGCTATAAACCTTGCTGCTACCCAACTCCAAGTCAACTCAACTCAAGCTCATTTTCCGCGTGGTACTTGCTACAACTGTGGCGATACGAGCCATTACAGGAACAACTGCCCGAAGATTGTCAGTGCAAATCCAACCCGTGGATGAGCAATTGGCTGAACAAAGGATGTTGCTGTCTTATGCCTTTATTTCTTTTGTTTTCTTGTAATGTGAAACAATCTATTTTGTTCATAAATAAATTATTGTTCACAAAGTCTGATGTACAAGTATAGTTACAGGTGTGTATGACTTTTCCTATGTTACCTACATCAAGGAACTATGTTCCTTACAAACTACTCTAGTGATTCTCTCTTTCAAATGATCGCTCATGATTCCTTCAAAAAATTTAAGTACTCGTTTCATTATAAGATACGAAATACAGAAAATAAAGTGACATTATGAGTAATCATGCTTCTGCACATCTGTGCCTTTAAATCCCTGGTTAGATAACTAAGGGTATTTTCAAATCTCATACCCATTACGTTTTGATTTTTTCAACATACACAGTACAAGTATTTCAAAACAATCTTCATGATCTCAAAACATTTCATATAGTTTGAAAACAATTTTTCTAGATGCATTGTCTATGTTATTTCAAAAACATTGGCCATGTTATCAAAACCAACCTTCCTAATTTCAAAATATTTCATATAGTCTGAAGATAATATTAACACAATACATTTTCTTATCAAGTGCATGATTTCGAAAAGCATCATTCATGTCTTTCAAAAACCTTATACATAATTTCAAAATTCATCTCGCATGATTTTAAAACATTTTTTTTGTAAATATATCTATCTAATACACCTACTTTATGATTTCAAAAGTATTATATATAAGGTTTCAAAAACATTAAACACATTTTTCTTAAAAGAACCCCATGTACAGTTTTCAAAAATATTTTCCACGTACATTGACTTAACTTTCAAATTTCGCTTCATATGTCGCCTTGGCATATCTGGCATCTCAACTTCGTAAAGCATTTCAACTTCATGTTTTGACATAAGCACGTCCAGTGCAAGGTTTCAAAACATCTTCAACTTCTAAAATCCATATGGGATCTTTTTATCTTCATATTTAGACCCTTGGGGATGATCATCATTCAAATCAGAGTCCTTAATTGGATTCTTTATGTACCTTAATTCGAACATTTCGGGTTCTAATAATTGAAATCGAATTTTCTTTTTGAATCTTTCTATCTTTATAGTTAGATTCTTGATAATGTTTAAAGTGCCAAATGAAATCCACGAGATGGATTCCTATTGTACCTTAAATACATGTACTCCGTTAGCAGAACAAGCTTCTAGTTAAACAATTTTGTGGTTATGTGACTATGTGTTTATTCATCTTATGTTTTCTTTTATGCATTTTTGTGTTTTTAATACTCTGGATATTCGTTATCCAAATCCTCGCAGGATCTTTCATATCTTCATATGAGGGATTCGTAGCAGGATATTCAAAAGGTACTACCTTCAATCCTCAATGGGCTTCTATGTAATAGTTAAGACCCTTGGATTATATAAGTACCGCTCCATGTTTCATAAGAGATCCTTTTAGTGGTCTAGTCTAAAAGATTGATTCACAATTTAGTTAAAGAACGACATCTAGTGATGTAGCTGAACAGACTCCTTGATAGTCTATTTAGATCATTTATTGATTTAATTAAAAGGACTCTATGGCGGTCTAGTCACACTCATCACAGGATTGTTCATTTGGTTTTCCCCTACACATTATAAAATAGACTGTGTAAACTGTGCAAGGAATTGTCTAATTATGAACGCGTACATAATTATGAAATTTAGTGCACAGAAACCCAGTAAGATTTATTATGTGTAAGAACCGATAGCGACAACAATAACAAAATGACAACGGTGTAATGGAGGTACGGTGGACGCACCAATGACGCTTCATATACTTGTATATAAGTGTCCCTGTTACATTGCAAACATGATGTTATTAAAGTTACTAGAAGTTCAGAACCTTAACCAATGTTGTTCGATCTTTTCAACTTCATGTTTCAGGCTCTCACAAGTTTCCTCTAAATAAATTTCGGGACGAAATTTCCTAAAGTAGGGGAGACTGTGACACCTGGGTCACTGCGACCATCAAACAAATACCAAACCAATGAAATATTGTATTTCATACTTGGGATTTGTATAAATATGTGTATCATTTGCACATATCAAATTTATGTTCAATTCCAAACTCTAAATCGCTTTCTGGAAGGTTATACGCGCACCGATGCGTAAATATAACCAGTTTAATGCAACAAACACTCCGGAATAGTGACATAGGCTTAACATACCTTAAATAACCTTTACATAACTTAGAAATAAGTTTTGAAGGCTTTGGTATGGCAAAATCAAGTTAAATCACTTACAGGGACTAAAGTTGACAAACTGCGAAAGTATGCCAATTTGAACTGTAACAGACATTCCGGAACATGACCATAAGTTAAACACACCTTAAATATCCTTTATATAGCTTAGAAATAGGCTTTGAGGGGTTCGGTGTGCTAAAATAAACTTTTGGGTCATTCAGGGACTAAAAGTGTCAAAAAGTGCACAAGTTTGCATTTTCGCGCATAACTCACGTTCTGAATACATCCGGACATCCAAAAATTTATGTAAGCACTAAAACATTTTATTTTAGTGTTCGGCATAAGAAAAATCCATTCGTCACGTCATTTGGATCGTTTTTCGCGCTTATGCGCATTCCGTCGTAATTAAGCGAACATCGCGTTCGTAAGACCAAACGAACCAACACCCGGCATATTTTTGAGCATGTTTCATGTCCACAATGTTTAGGCAACATTTTAGGGCTTTAAAGTTGGCTTTACGGGCCTTAGAAGTGTCGGAAATGGCCTTAAACACGTGCAGGGACTGAAACTGTAATTCTGCAAACCTGTTTCTGATCTGCAACTCCCAGGCGGCCCGCTGTCACACCCCGACCACGTAAAACAACAAATCGCGGCGGAAACATCGGGGCGTGTTGCGACAGAATTAATTGTTTCATAACCATGGCATACAAAGTTGTATTTTATTTATCAACAAGGGTGTTACATTGTCTCAAAACAGTAAATTAAGAGTTCAGAACATAATTAAACATAGTCTATCTTCTTTTAAAGTCTCTAAGGCACAGGTCCGCCCTAGTATCATGATCAACATCCTACGGAAAAGCTCCTGAAAACACATGTGAAAATAGGTACGTCAGCATAAAAATGCCTGTGAGATACATAGGTTTTGTGAAAATAGGATTCATGACTTATGTTTAAGAAAAATGTTTAGTCATGAACCTTGTAATTTGCTTTGTCATGTAAATCATTTGAAAACAATAAGATCAGATGATATGTATAAGTAAATGTCAGGTTAAATAAATAACCATGTAAAAATGTGTTTGTATAAGATAAGTTGTTTGTAAATCAATGTCTTGTGAAAAGTGTGTTATTTGTATAAAATGTTATATGTATCAAACTGAAATGATTCAAATAACGCTACAATATGTAATACCATACAAACACTTATATATAGGAAGTACCAGCGGCGTATCCACCATGCTTGTATCATATTACACACGCATCGTTACTTAATCACTTAATCAAACCAAACCAACCAATGTAAGAAGTCTATGTTTAAACCAATTGTCAAAACTGTTTGTGTCAAATGTAAATCATGTCAAAATGTCTGTGTCAAATATCCATGTCAAATGTCTATGTCAAATATCCATGTCAAATGTCTATGTCAAATATCCATGTCAAATGTCTATGTCAAAATGTCATGTATGGCAAGTGATATGTCTCAACTAAACCATATGCACAAAAACAAAGTATTGAAGTAAAACTTGGTTTAAATCAAAGCTATGTTTTGTGTAAATGCATGCAAATATTTAATATGAACATTTATGCGGTATTGTGAAAATGCATACATCCAAGCCTTGTGACTGTGGTGATAAACCCTTTAAACAAATTAAAGGTCTATCTGTCTTATATCATCGAATTCGGTCATTCCTTTCATCCCCTTTCCCTGGGACGTCCGGAACGGGAGTTGTCAATTCCTATGGTACCACTACCTACTAACGAACGGCATAGCTAATGTTAATGAATGTATTGTCCCATGTAAACAAACCAAATGTCATACCAAAATGTAAACATGTGAAAACAATGCACTAAGTATGTAATCAAATGAACATACATAGCGTGAAATGTCATGTAAAATGATGTACTAAGTAATGCACACAATGGGCACACCTAGCAGGAAATGTCATGTAAAACAATGTACTAAGTAATGCACACAATGGGCACACCTAGCAGGAAATGTCATGTAAAACAATGTACTAAGTAATGCACACAATGGGCACACCTAGCATAAGATGAAATGAAATCATGTACTATAATGTACTAACGAACATAGCATGTATATGATGTGAAAACAGGAAAACTTGAAAGTAACAAGTAGGCACATGTGTTCCACCCCAAAACAGTTTGGAAAACAGTAAAAGAGGGGTCTATGTACTCACATAAACACCTTGAAAACATTTAAAAGATGGGGTTCTATGTACTCACTTGAGATTGCTCAGTTGTATAAAGGTAACCACCAAGTAATGCTATAGATCTCGAAATCAAACGGCACCTAATATAGGTAACTATGTTAATAAACCGGACCTATCTCGGAAGACTGGGTAGCATTAGGGTTTGTAAACCAAATGAGTGTAGGAACTCACGTGATATAGTTTAACAAAGCCTACATACTAAATGAAACTTAACCTTAGTCTTATTGACCCATTATGATCCGTTTAGGTAGCTTATGCTACTTTAACGCATCGTGCGCGTGAAACGCGTTTGGACCGCCTAACTAGTCCTATGACAAGTATTATATGCCTAAACATGTTACATAATCAGTTATGTGATAAAGGTTTAGGTTACATATGCTTAATTACCAATTATACATGAAAAGGGTATTCTGGTAATTTACCTAAGGCATATAAACTACCTATCATACAACTACTTAAACGATGTGACCATAGGGTATAACCTCGGAAGGTTATTCCCTACCTACTATGGTCACCTAATGTATTTGGTCGGATCCTAATGATCGACCAAACTGGGTCGGGTTCGAAGGTATAGGCGATTTATTAGATCGCCTACCCTACGACCCTAGACAACGTGGTAATCAGTAGGCATAGTCCCAAGGGACTATGACCGTCGTGATTACAATCACGTTGCGAAGTTCAAACGAACTTCGCATTGACCATTACTGGTCAACGCTGAAAGTCAAACAAAGTTTGACTTTCTGACTCGAAAAGCAGTAAAATAAGGAAAAGAACGAAAGAATACTTACGAAGGGTCCCCGAATGCTAAACTCGATTCAAAAATCTCAGGTATGAAACAAATGTTTCAACTTAGAGTTTCTCAAATCAAGTTTCTTGTAAGTTTAGCAATGGGGGGTATGGGGTATTTATAGGAATACCCGAACCGTTAAGATCGTTTCATGGAAAACGTGCCTTAATCCCATCCGTACATGTGTTGCAAAGTTATGGTGCTTAGGTGCTTAAATTCCATCCATACATGTGTTGCAAGGTTATGGTGCTTAGGTGCTTAAATTCCATCCATTCATGTGTTGCAAGGTTATGGTGCTTAGGTTCCATCCTTATCCGCTGACTAAGCAAGTTTAGAATGTGTGGTTGTGAATTAAACAACGGCTAATACATCGAATCTGGTCCCGAATGCGAAAAACTGAGTTTCTGCATGTTTTCTGCCCAGAATAGGCAGTCGCGTAGCGCGACTGGTAAAGCCTATAGGGCTCGCGCTACGCTAGCATGCACCAGCTTCAGAAAAGTTTCAAAATTGACAGTTTTGGTCCCTGTGGTGTTTTAAGGCCTTTTTCGATGCGTTTGAACCCCGTTAACCTCATTTCAAGGCTCTAAAATGAAGTTAAAGTATAGAGAACTCAAAAAATACTCAAAAATATGCCGGATGATGGTTCGTTTGGTCGTACGAACGCGATGTTCGCTTAATTACGACGGAATGCGCACAAGCGCGAAAAACGATCCAAATGACGCAACGAATGGATTTTTCTTAAGGCGAACACTAAAATATAATATAGTCATGCTTACATAAATTTTTGGATGTCCGGATGTATTCAGAACATAAGTTATGCGCGAAAATGCAAACTTGTGCACTTTTTGACACTTTTAGTCCCTGAATGTCCCAAAAGTTTATTTTAGCACACCAAACCCCTCAAAGCCTATTTCTAAGCTATGTAAAGGATATTTAAGGTGTGTTTAACTTATGGTCATGTTCCGGAATGTTCGTTACAGTTCAAATTGACATACTTTCACAGTTTGTCAAGTTTAGTCCCTGTAAGCGAATTAACTTGTTTTTGCCATACCAAAGCCTTCAAAACTTATTTCTAAGTTATGTAAAGGTTATTTAAGGTATGTTGAGTATATGTTGATGTTCCGGAGTATTTCTCGCATTAAACTGAGTACGTTTACGCACTAGTTTGCGTATAACTCTCCAGAAAGTGATGTAGAGTTTGGAATTGAACAAAAGTCAAAACATGAAAAATGTAAAACATAACAAAACAAACATTGGGATCAAATAACATTGTTTTATTGATAACAGAACTGTTCATAGTGATTACAAGCACAGTTGTTACACCCGCCTACGTTTTTCTTGATTCTGACGCGGGCCGCGTCCGCATATCAGACCAGATTCAATGTTGTTTTCAGCAAGTTGCAGCTGGTTGATCCACCACCACACATTCTCATATGCTTAGTCAGATGATAAGGACCAATTTTTAGCCACCACAAGTTTCCGACACATGTACGGATGCGATTAAGGCACGTTTTCCATGAAACGATCTTAACGGTGGACCTTTTACTATAAATACCCCACCCCCATGCTTCATAATCACTAGAATTTTGATCTTAGAAACTCTAAGTTGAAACCATTGTTTCATACCTGAGATTCTCGGATCGAAATTAGCATTCGGGGACCCTTCGTAAGTATTCTTTCGTTCTTTTATTGCTTTTCGAGTCTTTCGAGTCTGAAAGTCAAACTTTGTTTGACTTTCTACATTGACCAGTTATGGTCAATGCGAAGTTCGTTTGAACTTCGCAACGTGAGTGTAATCACGTTGGTTATAGTCCCTTGGGACTATGCCTACTGATTACCACGTTGTCTAGGGTCGTAGGGTAAGCGATCTAATAAATCGCTTATACCTCGAACCCGACCCTTTTGGTCGATCATTAGGATCCGACCAAACACTTTAGGTGACCATAGTAGGTAGGGAATAACCTTCCGAGGTTATACCCTATGGTCACATCGTTTAAGTAGTTGTATGATAGGTAGTTTATATGCCTTAGGTAAATTACCAGAATACCCTTTTCATGTATAATTGGTAATTAAGCATATGTAACCTAAACTTTTGTCACATAACTGATTTTGTAACATGTTTAGGCATATAACACCTGTCATAGGGCTAGTTAGGCGGTCCGAACGCGTTTCACGCGAACGACGCGTTAAAGTAGCATAAGCTACCTAAACGGGTCGTAATGGGTCGAAAGCACTTAGATTAAGGTTTCATTTAGTATGTAGGCTTTGTTAAACCATATGACACGAGTCTCTATACTCGTTTGGTTTACTAACCCTCATTCTATCAGATCTTCCGATTTAGGTCCGGTTTATTAACATAGTTACCTATAGTAGGTGCCGTTTGATATCCGCGATCTCTAGCATTGTTTGGTTGTTACTCAAGGACTACTAAGCAATCTCAAGTGAGTACATAGACCCCTCTTTTACTGTTTTCCAAACGTTTTGGGGTGGAACACATGTGCCTACTTGTTACTTTCATGCTTTCATGTTTTCACATCATATACATACTATGTTCAATAGTACACTTATAGTACATTGTTTTACATGATTTCATTGTTTTTATGCTATGTATGTCTATTGCGTGCATACTTAGTACATCGTTTTACATTTACATTTTATGCTATGTATGTCCATTGCGTGCATATTTAGTACATTGTTTTCATCACATGCTTACATTTTGTTATGACATTTGGGTTGTTTACAATGGAACAATACATTCATTAACATTAGCTACGCCGTTCGTTAGTAGGTAGTGGTACCATAGGAATTGACAACTCCCGTTCCGGACATCCCAGGGAAAGGGGATGAAAGGAATGACCGAATTCGATATACATAATTTAGATAAACCTTTAAGTGGTTTAAGGGTTTATCGCCACAGTCTCAAGGCTTGGATGTATGCATTTTCACAACACCGCATAGATGTTCGTATCAGTATAGCATGCATTTACACAAAACATAGCGTTGATTTAAACCAAGTTTTACTTCAATACTATGTTCTTGTGCATATGGTTTAGTTGATACATTTCACTAGCCATACATATCATTTTGGTTACATATTACATGATTTACATTGATCATGCATTTACACAAAACATAGCTTTGATTTAAACCAAGTTTTACTTCAATGCTATGTTCTTGTGCATATGGTTTAGTTGATACATTTCACTAGCCATACATATCATTTTGGTTACATATTACATGATTTACATTGATCATGCATTTACACAAAACATAGCTTTGATTTAAACCAAGTTTTACTTCAATACTATGTTCTTGTGCATATGGTTTAGTTGATACATTTCACTAGCCATACATATCATTTTGGTTACATATTACATGATTTACATTGATCATGCATTTACACAAAACATAGCTTTGATTTAAACCAAGTTTTACTTCAATACTATGTTCTTGTGCATAGGGTTTAGTTGATACATTTCACTAGCCATACATATCATTTTGGTTACACAATACATGGTTTACATTTGACACATAAACACTTTTGACATTGGTTATACATTACATGATTTACATTAGACATGAACATTTTACTTTGGTATTTTGGTTTGAGTAAGTGATTAAGTAACGATGCGTGTGTAATATGATACAAGCATGGTGGATACGCCGCTGGTACTTCCTATATATAAGTGTTTGTATGGTATTACATATCGTAGCGTTATTTGAATCATTTCAGTTTTTGACATATAACATTTTATACAAATAACATACTTTTCACAAGACATTGTTTTACAAAACAACTTATCTTTTACAAACTCATATTACTTGGTTATTCATTTAACCATACATTATTCTCTTATTTATACATATCATCTGATCTTATCGTTTTTCAAATGATTTACAAAACAAAGCAAATTACAAGGTTCATGACTAAACATTTTCTCAAACATAAGTCATGAAACCTATTTTCACAAAACCTATGTATCTCACAGGCATTTTTATGCTGACGTACCTATTTTCACATGTGTTTTTCAGGAGCTGTTGCATAAGATGATCAAGATACACATAGGCAGACTTGGGCTTTAGTGACAATAAAAGATGAAAGACTAGTTAATTATGTTGTATTTCTTTGTTTGTTAAGATATTGTAACACTTTTAATCAATAAAACGAAACTTAAATTTCCATGGTTGTGAAACATTAATTCTGTTACAACACTCCCCGATGTTTCCGCCACGTTTTGTATGTTCTACGTGGTCGGGGTGTGACAGTTTGGACTTTATCTGATATCATTACGTGTTATTTGTGTGTTTTTGAGTCGTAGGACTCTAAATAATTCTAGTGTCTTTTTCTTTTTATTTTTAAGTCTTTCGTTAGAGTCGTCTTACTTGTTTATTGTCGATTTTGTAGTGAATGCCCCATACACGCTCGTAGGGACCACCGAAGCCATTGATTGACAAGTCTGATTCCTCGTCTTCTAGTTTCAAGGTTAGTGAATCTTCCACTTCATCTTCCGCCACTTCTGACTCTACTCTCCAATCTAAACCACCAGCCTTTGACTTCACTCCGAAGTCGTCACCCAATAATTCCCCACCACCCACCCGTCCTCCAAGTCCGCCACCCGCAGTCCAAATGGCTGCAAATCAAACTGTTCACCAACGCTCCACCGCCGGTCTTACCGGTGCAAATTCACCCATCATCCTTCCTGAAATAGCTAACGATAGGTCTTGGCAAATCCCATCCTACATCATGACCGCCATCACCAATTCATGCCAATTCCATGGTCATGATGATGCGTACGCGCCTGCTCACATATACCGCCTTACCCGCCTATGCAGCACCTTCTCCATCGAAGGTGTTAACCTTGACGCCCGTTTCCGATAGGTCTTCCCATTCTCACTTGCGGGCCGCGCATCCACCTGGCTCAATTCGCAGCTCGCGGGTACGTTTACCACCTGGGCCACCCTTCGAGATGCCTTCCTTGCAAAATACTTTCCACCCGCCAAGGCATCCCGACTTCGCGATCAGATCCATTCGTTCTGAATGGAGCCTGATGAGCCCTACCACCTACCTTGGGAGAGGTTCCAAACCCTACTTTCATGTTGTTCGCAGGACGGTCTATCAGATTGGGCACTTGTAGAGAAGTTCTATAACGGCCTTACTCCCGAGGTTTGAGCCCGATTTGATACTTCCGTAGGAGGCCACCTTATGGGTAAGAAAACAGTGGTCGAATGCAATGACCTATTCGAGAGTTGCGCCCATTCCGACATTGACCACCGCGCCATTGACAGGACTTTCATTCCTGTTTCTAGTACTCCCTCGGGCGGTCGAGGAGTACACCAAGTTAGCTTGGATACATCAATGGCCGTGGCGATGGAAAACCTTGAGAGAAAGCTTACTAGAAGGATTAACGATTTAGAGGCGAGGGTCGATAGGTGTGAGGTGTGTTGAGGGGGTCACGATACCATAGATTATCCCACACTCACTCTTGAGCAGGTAGAGTTCATAGCCAATAGAGGTCCAACGAGCCCTTTCAATAATTCTAATTTCGGTTCCAATTGGAACAGTAATAATCATAATACCTTTCGTTCTTCAAATAACCCCTGGTTTCCAAACAGGTTCAAATCAAAACAGGGGTTCACAGGGTTACTATTCTGGTGGGGGTTCAAATCAGCAGGGTCAGTTTGGGGGTTCAGGGTCAAACACTCGGGGTCAGTATTCTGGTGGGGGTTCAAATGGTCAGTTCACTCAGGGGGTTCAAATAGGCAATATCCTAGTGGGGGGTCAAACAGTCAAGGTTCAAATAACCAAGACTTGTGTAGTGGTCTAGATGAGATTAAAGCTATGTTATCCCAAATAGTAGTTAAGGATCAAGCAACCCAAAGGACCTTAGAGGCCACTCAAAGAACCCTAGAGGACCATGCCACATTCCTGAAGAATAATCACTCGAATTTCTTGGACCTTCAAAGGCAAGTTGGTGACATCAATCGCCAATTGTAAGAAAGGCCTTCCGGTCAATTCTCAGCTAAAACCCACCAAAACCCGAATGGCCAAGTGAAGGTTATCACTACTAGGAGTGGTAGAACGTTAGGAGAGGTAGTTAGAGAGAGTGTCGAGGTCGAGGATGATGAGGAAGTTGATGAGGAGATAGAGATGGAGATTCCTGGTAAGGTGCACATTAGGCTAGACCCAGCAAGTACCGCACACACCAAGGAGCCTCGAGTTGAGAAGAGTGTAGAAAAAACGTTTGGTAGGGGTTAGGCCATCACCGTTAGTTGATCATTCCCGTGTCCCATACCCCGCCCGCTTTAAGCATCAGAAATATGCTAAGGAATATGGGCAATTTCTTGAGATGTTTAAACAGTTGAAAATCAATCTTCAATTCATAGAGGCCCTTCAGTCCATGCCCAAGTATGCAAAATTCCTTAAGGACATTCTCAAGCATAAGGATAGGATAGGTGAGCTTTCGAACATTCCTTTGACCGGAGGTTGTTCCGCAATGGTCTTGAATAAGCTACTGGAGAAACTAACCGAGCCAGGCAAATTCACCATTCCATGCCTATTTGGGGGTGTCGTTACTCCCACTCATGCTTTAGCCAATCTAGGTGCTAGCATCAATTTGATGCCATTCTCTCTTTATGAGAAGCTAGGGTTAGGAGAGCTTACGCCCACGCGTATGTCGTTATCCTTGGCCAACCGCTCAGTCAAGTATCCTCGTGGGATCATAGAGAATCTGTTGGTTAAGGTTGATAAGTTCGTATTCCCGGTAGACTTCGTTGTTCTAGATATGGAGGCCGACTAGAGTTTTCCTATTATTCTAGGCCGTCCATTCCTTCGAACCGTAAAGGCAGTCATAGATGTCTTTGACGGTAAGATTTCACTTCGTGCGGGTGACGAGATTGTCACATTCGAAATCGATAGAGCCATGCAGCACCCTAGTGGTAGAGATGAGGATAGTGGGCTGTGTCATTCCGTGTACTTTCTAAACTCTTTCATATCATGTGTCGACACGTGTCTAGAGTACATTAGTGGGGCCAATTTGGTAGGTGAGGGAGTTGTTGACGAAGAGGTTGAGGAGGAGCCGTTAGACGAGAACGATGAGTTGTGGGCTCCCGAGATGTTGGAACTCAATGAGGTTAGTGATGAGAGTACTCCATTAGATATTCCACCGCCTTTAGAGCTTAAGGTCCTTCCATCACATCTAAAGTACGCATTCTTAGGAGAGAAACCAAACATGCCTGTCATCATTTCTTCTATGTTGACGGAGGAGGAGAAGGTGAGATTGATTGAGGTGTTGAGAAAGCACAAAGAGGCGATTACATAGAGGTTGTCAGATATAAAGAGGATTAGTCCCACTTTTTGCATGCACTGTATTCTTATGGAGGAGGTTTATAAGCCGGTGGTGCAACCGTAAAGACGCCTCAACCCGAACATGCAAGAGGTAGTGAAGAAGGAGGTTATGAAGTTGCTAGAGTCCGGGTTGAAATACCCGATTTCCGATTCCGCGTGGGTGAGTCCTACTCAAGTCGTCCCAAAGAAAGGGGGATAATAGTCGTCCTAAATGAGAAAAATGAGCTCATCCCATCACGCACGGTCACCGGTTGAAGGGTATGCATTGATTATCGAAAATTAAATGACGCCACCCGGAAGGACCATTTCCACTCCCATTCATTGATCAAATGCTAGAGCGACTCGTGGGTCAACAATTCTATTGTTTTCTCGACGAGTTTTCGGGTTACTTCCAGATCCCCATCGCACCGGAGGATCAAGAGAAGATAACCTTTACATGTAAATATGGCACGTACGCATACCGACGCATGCCGTTTGGATTATGTAATGCTCCAACTACTTTCCAGTGGTGCATGATTGCTATTTTCCAAAATATGGTAGAGAGTTCGATGGAGGCCTTTATAGATGACTTTTCGGTATACGGTAATTCTTTCGATCAGTGTTTAGGTAATCTTGAGAGGATGATGAGGAGGTGTGTCGAGACGAAGTTGATGTTGAATTGGGAGAAGTGTCACTTCATGGGGACGGAGGAGATCATCCAAGGTCATAAGATTTCGAGAGCCGGTATAGATGTATATAGGGCTAAGATAGATACGATTAGTAGGCTTCCTCCACCGACTAGTGTGAAATCCATCCGAAGTTTTCTCGGTCATGTGGGCTTCTATAGGCGCTTCATTAGAGATTTTTCAAAAATCACTCGCCCCATGACCCGACTCTTAGAGAAGGACGTTCCTTTTGTCTTCGACAATGGACTCCGGTGGCAGATCGGGGGTTTTGTTTCTACATAAAAGGGTTAATCCTCTCGTCGATTCAGTGGTTAGTTAGCTTCCTTCTCTGGTGATAACTGCAAAACAGAAAGCCGTTTGACTCGCCACGAGGAGAATGGGGGTTCTCTCCGTGACCACCCTCTGACGTGAGAATAAGTACAGTGATCTCAAGGAGAAAGATGAAGTATGAGTGAGAGTAAGTGAAAGTAACTTGTGAGATCATACATGAAGCATCTTATTTATAACCGAATTTTGGAGGGAAAATGGTGTAACGGAGAGAATAACGGAATTCGTGGGCGGTTATCTTTTCTTCCGTTAATCCCTGCACATGGATCGTGGGTTTGATCAACGGCTGGGGAGACACCTCGTGGAAAGTGATTTGTGTGTAGATCTCTTTTGCCATCATCGTGATTTAGATGAGCGTCTGAGTGATTTGTATGTTATCCTGTGCCTAAGGTTACCTGAAATACCAGTTCTGACCTTGGCGGGGGTTATTACGAATGTCGCCTTAACTGCTGTTAAGGCAGAATAATAACGTCCGTTTCCCGTCATGGTTGGGACCTCGGGTGATGACAACTTAGCGTGTGAGTACATGATTTTGCAAGGTTTTTCATTTTGAAGTTTTTTAGGATATTGAATTCGTTTGTGTACTGTTTAGTTAATGCGTTGTTGCGCAAGTAACTTTGCTAATTTGCTTCTGCACAAGTAACTTTGTTAATGTGTTGCCGCACAAGTAACTTTGTTAATGTGCTGCCGCACAAGTAACTTTGTATTATATGTTTTAATTACAATGTTTGCATGAGTACAATTGCTTTGTTTAGGTAGGACAAATAAAGATGGTATAAAGCTCATGTGTGAACGTAGGGCTGGACATTGCGCAGTACCTGTGACCGCGGACCATTCATGAGACTTGTATTAGATTACCATAGTGTTTTTCTGCTTACCAAAAGAGATTGCATGCATTTGTAAAAAAACATAAAGGCGTAATGTAAAACTTTGCATTGATTTGGATAAGGCACAGAGGCCAGCAGATACAAAGTTGTTAATAAATAAGATAATTATGATGCATATGTAAATAGCGACCCTTGTGTTGTACGTTGGTCAGCGTAGTGTGCTATCCATGTACAAAGGGTGCTAGGTTTACATGTAGCACCTGCGCAGCTGCTGCGCATTCCATGTGCATGGAACGTCTGTTCCGTCGAGCCGGCGTAGGGTGTATGCGCCCTTTCCTAGGACCTCATTAATGACATAAGGTCCTTCCCATTTAGGGGTGAGCTTTCCCGGTTTTTCCGCGTTTGATGCTTCGTTGTCTCGTAGGACGAAGTCTCCGGTAAGAAAGTGCATACGCGCACTCGAGCGTTGTAATATTTTTCCAGTTTTGACTTGTACTTGGCCTCGTTGATGGCTGCATTTTCTCGCCTTTCTTCGAGGAGATCCAAGTCAAGTCTGCGCTCTTACTCATTGTTTTGTTTCTCCATTGCTATCATGCGAGGTGACGGGAGACCGATTTCTGCCGGAATTACGACTTCTGTGCCGTAAACGAGGCTAAATGGCGTTTCTCCAGTGCTAGCCTTTGGCATGGTACGGTGAGCCCATAGAATACTTGGAGGTTCATTGACCCAACCTCTTCTTGCGGTTCCCATCCTCGCCATAATGCCGTCTACAATATGTTTTTTGACGCTTTCAACTTGACCGTTTGCCTGTGGGTGCGCCACATAAGCGAAACTATGTTCGATATGCATTTCTTTCATCCATTTTTGTAGATCGTCAGACGCAAAATTTGTACCGTTGCCTGTGATAATGCGCAGTGTTAACCCGAACCGACATAGAATGTGTTCCCAGATGAACTTTCTGATTACCATTGCGGTGGTTGATGCTAGAGCTTTTTGGTGAAGTAATCCACAGCAACTATGATAAATTTTACTACGCCAGGCGCATCGGGAAAAGGACCTACTAGATCAATTCCCCATTGTTGGAAAGGCCATGCTGTGGTTACCGGAACCAAAGGGTTCTTTAGGCGAAGTGTCTTTGGAGCGTGGCATAGGCACGAGGTACACTTGTGCAAAATCTCGACGGCGTCCAGATGCATGTCGGGCCAGTAATAGCCCGCACTCATGATTTTTGTCACTACCATGTGCGGACCAGTGTTGATTCCGCATAGTCCTTCGTGGATTTCCCGGACCAGATACTACGCGTCATGTTTTTCAACGCATCTTAGAAGAAGACCCATATAAGACTTACGATACAGAATTCCATCTGCCATCTCATAATTTAGCGCTTTGTGTTGAATTTTTCTTGCTTCCGTTTTTCCCTCTTGAAGAGTTCCATGTTGCAAGTACATAATAATTGGGGACATCCAAGATGGATTCCCAATTTCTATCATGTTTACGTGTCTCAGAGGAACGGATGGGTTTGAGAGAACTTCAATGCGTCCGCCAGGTGTTTGAAACTTGTAGCAGCTAACTTACATAGCGCGTCCGTGTGCTTGTTCTCGCTTCTGTTAATATGGAAGATTTTGAAGGTCTGAAACTGATTGATTAATGTTCTCGACTTCTCAAGATATAAGGCCATTGTTTCGCCTTTTGCGTCGTAGAAACCGTTAATTTGCTCGGCCACCAACAGGGAATCGACATGCGCTTCTACATTTTTTGCCCCTATTTTAAGTGCTAGGCGGAGACCTGCGAGAAAAGCCTCATACTCTGCTTCGTTGTTGGTGCTTTTAAAATCTAGCCGAATGGCGTAGGTAAGTTCGTGGTTGTCGGGGCTGACTAGGCGAAGACCAGCCCCTGCGCCGTCATCGTTGGAAGCACCATCTGTATATAAGATCCAGACCCTCTCGTCGAAGACTGGGGTAGGATTTTGTATGGCTTCGCATTCTTGGATTTTATCGATAGGGACTTCAGTAATAAAATCTGCTAGAACTTGGCCCTTGATAGCTGGGCGCGGCTTATACAAGATGTTATATCCGCCCAGTTCAATGGCCCATTTTGCTAATCGGCCCGCGATGTCCGGCTTGGATAAGATTTGTCCCAAATGATAATTGGTAAGAACAGTTATAACGTGGCCAGAAAAGTACCTTTGTAATCTGCGCGAAGCGTGAACTAACGTGAGAACAAGTTTTTCCATGATTGAATAGTGTGTTTCTAGGCCAGTCAACATCTTGTTGATGTAATAAATTGGAGTTTGGACTACGTCTCTTCGACCAGCAACACTGCGCCTACAGCTACCTCTGATGCGGAGAGGTACAAGATTAGTGGTTCTTCTTTTCGCGGAGCTGTTAAAGTAGGTAGTTAAATTAAGCATTCTTTCATTTCCTGAAAAGCTTTTTCTGCCTCCGGAGTCCATTGAAACTGGCTCTTCTTAACGCAGTTGCGCAATGTGCTGATGAACGGATACGATTTGGCAGCATGGTTTGCTAAAAATCGGTTGAGCGTAGCTAGTTGACCAGCTAGACGTTGCATCTCTTTGATAGATGCTGGTGACGGCATGAACTGAATGGCCTCTACCTTTTCTGGATTGACTTTGAAACCATCCTTGGCTACGATAAATCCTAAGAATTTGCCTTCCTCCATTCCGAACGAACACTTTACTGGATTTAGTTTTAGGTTAACTCTGCGCAGAGAGTCGAAGGTGCACTGGATGTTTGTGAGCATTGATTCTTCTTCGGGACTCATGATGACAAGGTCGTCCATATAGACTTCGACTGTTACGCCGATATCCTCTCCGAAGACTCTATCCATTAGGCGTTGGTAAGTAGCTCCCGCGTTGCGGAGACCGAAAGGCATTTTTGTGTAACAAAATATACCTTTGTCCGTGCGGAAAGCTGTCTTGTCTTCATCCTCTTCATTCATTTGTACTTGGTGATAACCTTTGTAACAATCTAGGAAGCATTTCCAGCGGAAGGATGCTAAGGAATCTACCTTTTTGTCTATCTCTGGGAGAGCATAATAGTCTTTTGGGCAGGCTTTGTTGAGGTCTTTGAAATCAACGCACATGCACCATCCACCATTATGCTTTTGCACCATTCCTGGGTTAGCCACTGATGTGCGTGAAGTGTTGTATATTTTTAATGTATATTTTAAGCCCTTTAACACTTTTTAGCCAAGTTTTAAATTTATAAAACACGATATTTACTAACACTAAACACACATATGAGCAAGTGCACCCATCATGAGCGTAGTATAGTGTTGGTAAGATACCGAGGTCGTTCAAGGACACAAGAGCTTTTAGTACCGGTTTATCCTCAACATCTAATCAAATCAAAAGTTAGAAAAAGGTTTTAAACTAGAAAAATAAAACTAACTAAAATGCTGAAAAATAAAATAAAAGTAAAAACAGATAGACAAGATGAATCACTTGGATCCGACTCATGTGTAGTGTAACCTTTGATTATTTCCGCACTTTTGCACTTTTAAGAGATTATCTTAGTTATTGTAGTAGGCCCCTCTTTTGAAGGTGACGTTACCCTCAACCCAGTAGTTTGAGGCAGCAAGGATACAAATCCTAAAGGGTCGGATTATTGAAAGATAATTAATTAAGTTATTAATGCATAATGTCGTAGGCCCCTCTTTTGAAGGTGACGTTACCCTCGGCTAAGTAGTCTGAGTCAGCAGGGATACAGTCCTAAGTAGCCGGGTTAAAGTTTTAATAGTAGCTTACATATGAGGGGATCAAAGAGTTTGGACCCCCGCCATCCAATACCGGTGGGTATTGAAGGAGGTCCTACTAAATTTGACCCAGATCCTTGCAGGATCTAACACTGAACAAGGCAAGACTCTTACCAAACCGTTCCCTTAACCCCCGACCAGGTAGCCAACATATCTCCATATAGACCGTGGAGATATGAATGGTGAAAATCTTTTATTTTATATAGACAGTAAAATAATGCCAAGACACCATGGACAAACGATAAGCAAGAATCACCTTCAACATAAAAACTAGTTATTAAAGTCATTAATACATAACCAAATAGTGTGCTGGGGATTTGATAAGGATACCCTAATTCTCTCTAGCATGGCGATTTCCTGTTCTTCTTCGATCCTTAGATTTTTTTCGTGATTGATTGTATAACAGTCTGTGATTAGAGGTTTGATCTTTCAAACATCTATAACGAACTAGTTAGCAATTTTGATCGGTTAGAATCTAGGGTTTTCTTTTTTGCTTGTTTCTCTGATCGCCGCCCTCGGATCCATTCAGAAATCCTGACTTATTACATAGGTTGTTATTGATCGCGGTTAACTGAGTTTAATTTAGCTAGATTGATACACCTGTATAATCAGTTAAGGATTAACGTTTTGATCTTAGGGTTTCGTAGCTAGGGTTCTGTTCTTGGTGTGGAGGTTTCGGGTATTGAGGTGTGGCTGCATGGGGAGAAGTAGGGTTGAGGAACTGGCTCCTGATAAAGGGGGTACATCTCCTTCACTTGGTGAGGTGAGTTCGAGCCCGGTACGGGGCATTGGCTTGAAAATCACAAACATAGAGGGTAACCCTCTGATGGCGCGACGTGGTATGTACAAGACTAGTAACCCTGAGGTTATCGATGGATTGTATGAAATTTCAAAACCTATGGATTTGGAGTATAAGGGTGGGAATGATGATGAACATATGGCCGCAAACTTTCCTGAGCTGTCTTTTGCAAAACCTAAGTCGACCTATGTCAATCCGAATGCTGGTGAAGTTGATGCTGACAAGAATGTTGCGTATTCTCATGCAAACCCTAATGTCCGTAGAGGTCCTGCGTTAAAATCTGATGCGAATGTTGGTGTCTCGAATCCGTTTGATGTATTACAAAATATGGATGCGGAGAACATGAATAAGCCACCTTTATATAGTGGCGAGGAGTAGCCGATGAGGAGAACCAAAGATAATAAAAGTGGTACGGCTGAAGTATTGGTGGATGGAGTGGAGATTGACGAGCTCTTAGGTGAAATACCTAAGTTCATGGATGCAAAGCTGGATAAAAGTAAACCTGAGGGTGCAAGCACACCCGGTCAAGAAGGTTTAAATGGGTAGTGTTGCTGCATGGAACATAAGGGGGTTGAACCGCTCCCTGAAACAGAAGGAGGTTCGGCAGATGTTGTTGGATAATCACGTTCAGGTTTGTGCGATTATGGAGACCCATTTTGATTTGTCTAATGTGGCTAGTGTTTGCAAAAAAGTGTGTGGGGTGTGGGATTGGGTTACGAATGATGACTGTTGTGATAAGGGAACACGTATAATGGTGGGGTGGGATCCTAATATGGTGGATGTTATGATTCTATCTCATTCGGATCAGGTCATTCACACCCAGATTGTTTTTAAGATGGACCGTGAGTCTCTGTTTTGTTCTTTTGTGTATGCGCATAATATGTATAAAAGAAGGAGAGAATTATGGAGTAATCTTCGTATTCATAGTACGTTCATGCATGAGAAGCCGTGGTGTGTGCAGGGAGATTTCAATGAGGCGTTGTTTCACGATGATGTTCTGGCTGGTTCATCGAATTTAAGTATAGGAAACAGGGAGTTTAAGGAGTGTGTTCATGACATTGAAGTGTTTGACCTTAATCGGTCGGGCCTTCAGTTTACGTGGACTAACAATAAAAAAAACCGAGCTACTATTTTAATGAAACTCGATAGGGTTATGGGGAATGTGTGCTTGATTGATGCCTTTCCAGCAACTTCTGCTTATTTTCTGCCTTACCGTATTTCTGATCATAGCCCTTATATATTGAAGCTGCCCAATGTGACTAGAGACAAACCGAAACCGTTCAAGTTTGTTAATTTGATCGCTGACAAAAGTGGGTTTCTGGATGTTGTTAATTCGGTTTGGAGTAGGGATATCCAAGGACATCGTATGTTTCAACTGGTGAATAAGCTGAAAATGCTTAAAACTCCGTTAAGGAAGTTGCTTTTCAAACAAGGGAATTTACACGAGAAGGTTAACGTGACCAGGAAAGCTTTGGAGGATTGTCAAAAGGCCATTGATAGTGATCCCCTAAATGACGACTTGAAAGACCAGCTGGATCGGTTGGTGCATGGTTACAAGGAGGCGGTTAAGGATGAAGGTTTATTTTTGAAACAGAAGTCTAAAGTTGAGTGGCTCTCGTTGGGGGATTCCAACTCTAAGTTTTTTCATAACGTTATCAAAGCCAAGAACCATCGGAGCCGTATTTTTACTATTAGAGACGGTGGCGGTAACTTGCATGAAGGCGGTATGGTTCCGTAAGTACTGGTTGATCATTATACGGATTTTTTCGGGAGTGTGGGGAACATTAGTATGCAGCCTTCTCCGGATTTATTTCGCAATGTGTTAGTGGCCGATAAAGCCACTCATATGGTCAGGCAAATTACCGATAATGAAATTAAATTAGCGATGTTCTCCATAGCTGGTAACAAATCCCCGGGGACGGATGGGTACACTTCGGTGTTCTTCAAGAAGGCGTGGGATATTGTGGGCCATGATGTGTGTCACGCTGTGAAGGATTTCTTTGACAATGGGCAACTTTTTGAACAGTTAAACCATACGGTAATTACTCTTATCCCGAAAGTTTGTACCCCTTCGTTGATTACGAACTATCGACCCATATCTTGTTGCAATACTCTTTACAAATGCATTAGTAAAATCATTACTAATCGTATTAAAGATGGCTTGTGTGACATTGTCAATATCAATCAGTCAGCGTTTGTTCCTGGTAGAAGAATTACAGATAACATTTTGCTGACTCAGGAGATTATGCATAATTATCATCGTAATCAGGGGCCGCCTAAATGTGCTTTTAAGGTTGATATTCAAAAGGCTTATGACACAGTTGATTGGAAGTTTCTTGAACGGGCTCTGATGGGGTTTGGGTTCCATTGGAAGATGGTTAGTTGGATTATGGCATGTGTGACCTCTAGATCTTTTTCTATTGCAATTAATGGGAATCTGTATGGGTACTTTAGAGGGAAACGTGGCCTACGACAAGGCGATCCAATGTCTCCGTACTTGTTCACGTTAGTTATGGAAGTGTTAACCCTGATTTTGCAAAAGCAGGTTTCGTTGTCTAATGATTTCAGATTTCATCATAAGTGTGATAAACAGAGAATTATAAATCTGTGCTTTGCGGATGACTTGTTTCTGTTTGCTCGGGGTGATCACAAGTCAGCTAGAGTCATTATAGACACCATTAATGATTTTAAGAACATGTCTGGTTTGGTCCCCAGTATTAATAAGAGTACCGTGTTTTTTTGGTAATGTGGCCGATGCAGTTAAGAACCGGATTAGAGATATCATTCCCTTTGAGGAAGGTGTGTTGCCTGTTCGTTATTTGGGTGTGCCTTTAATCACATCGCGGTTAACTCATTATGACTGTAAAAAAATGGTGGACAATTTGGAGTCCAGGATCACGAATTGGAAGACGAAATCGCTATCCTTTGCGGGCAGGCTCCAACTTATCCAGTCAGTTCTGTCTTCTATGCATATTTACTGGGCTTCGGTTTTCATCTTACCAAAATAGGTTATCTATGATATTGAAGGAAAAATGCGGAGGTTTCTTTAGGCCCAAGGGAACAGTATTCAAGGGAAGGCTAAGGTGAAATGGAGTAAGGTTTGTCTTCCGAAGCAGGAGGGCGGATTGGGTGTTCGTAGGGTGCTGGATATGAATATTTCGCTGATGGTAGCGCATATTTGGAGTCTCTTATCCTTGAGGGAATCTCTGTGGGTAAAGTGGATGCACTCATACCGTTTGGGGCATAGGAGTTTTTGGGATGTTCCACTACGTAATAATACAACATGGAGCTGGAGGAAACTGTTGAGTATACGGCCGATTATACAACAACATATATGGACCAAGATTGGCGATGGGGCTAGGACCTCAACATGGTTTGACAGATGGGATGATGTTTGCCCGCTAAACTCGTTTATTACCCCGCGGTTAATTGCTAATGCTGGATTTTCTCTAACTTCTAAGGTAGCGGAGGTTTGGGACCAATGGGTGTGGACGTGGCCGACTAATTGGCTCCAGATATTCCCGGTGCTTCACAGTATGCAAAACATTGTGTTAATCTCGGCTACACATGATCGATTGATTTGGAAAACTCGGTCAGGGTAATCGGCTGAGTACTGTGCTTCTATTGTGTGGGACGATATTCGGACTCATCATAGTGAGGTTCCATGGGTTAACATAGTGTGGTTCAAGCAGTCTATTCCTCGGCACTCGTTTTTCATGTGGCTCCTTGTTAACAAGAAACTTAAAACGCATGATGTCATGAGTAGATGGTGCTCAACGGGTAATGCTAATTTTAATTTATTGTGTTGCTCGCTTTGTGTGTCAGGTCCGGACTCACATGACCACTTGTTCTTTGAGTGCAGATATGCTTCTCAAGTTTGGAATGGTGTTAAATCTAGAGCGGGGATGGGACATATCCAAGATACATGGGAGGCAATCTTTGGGTATTTGGTTCAGGTTGCGACATCGACGAAGGCACAACATATCATTGCTAAACTAATTGTGGGGGCTACAGCTTATTTTGTGAGGCAAGAAAGAAATCTAAGACTCTTTTCGAATAAAAAGAGAACCTCGGAGCAACTTACAGAGGTGGTTTTGTCTACTATTCGGCTAAAGCTTAATACTATGCGATTTAAAAGGACGAGTCAGAATCAAGGGATTTTGCGAGACTGGAGTTTACCGCATGGTCTTTTAATTGCCGATGATGACTGCGGTTAATGTTTTTGTTTTTGGCTGTTTTTGTATGTCTAGTGACATTGGTGTTCTTGTTTGTTTGCTGGTTGTATTTGTGAACTCCCGTATGGCATGTCATGCGTGAGAATTGTGGGTCATCCTGTCCCACACTTGGTTTTATTGGTTGTTTGAAATAAATTTACCGGGGTAACCCTTTACCAAAAAAAAATACATAACCAAATAAAAAGTGCGAAAAGATTTAAAATAAAAAGTATTACACTAAACACCTGTCTTCACCGAGTGATGTAAGAGACTTAGGCAAACATGGCCTTTGATTGTCAAGAACTCTTACGATCAATCTTGGATCCCAAGACGACTCACACACTCTATGATGGATGATGGATGATGGTGGTGGATAATGGTGTTGTGATGGTGGTGGTGGGTGGGTGAAGTGTGAGAGAGGTGGTGTGCCAAGGGATGGTTTGCAAATGAGCCAAGCACCCCTATTTATAGCCCGAACAGCCGCTCGGGCACGGCCCCGTGTCCATCCTCCTTCTCTTTCTTCATTAATTGCAGTTTGTCTACATTAGTTGACCACGCCCCCGTGTCCGCTGGGCACGACCCTGTGTTTAGAAGCGTATCTGTACTATCAAGATTTCCCTAGATTCTGCGAATCTTAGAGTTGACCACGGCCCCGTGTCCAGTGGGCACGCCCCTGTGGTGGGTGATAGAGGCTTCAATAGCTTTGTCTTTTCTGCTGACACTTGGGCACGCCCCCGTTCTCACTGAGCACGGGGCGTGTTCAGCCTTCTGTTCTCTTGTTTTTGCTTGGGAAGATGCTGTCGGGAGGTCGGGCATGCCACTTTTGTTCCTTTTCTTGTATTTATGTTAGATTTAACTGCCTTTTTGCTTCTTTTGTTCATTTGAGCTCATTTAATCCTGAAAATACAAAAGGAAGACAAAAATCACCGGGGTAACCCTTTACCCAAAAAAAAAACACACTTTTTCCAACATTAGTACTAAAAAGGGGTTAGTTTTATGCCACAATTGATGTAATTTATATGTTGCATTTTGTGCACATCAAATACCCCCACACTTGAATCTTTGCTTGTCCTCAAACAAAACTCTTTATAATGTGGCTTTACACTCCCAAATGGAATGGGTAGAAGAGAAGGTTTTTGGGCTTGTCATAGAGTGTCGGGATTTCCAAGATTCTTTATTAAGTTTTATTTTTATTTATTTTCAATCCTATTCGTCATGATTTATTTAAAACATTACATAAGATAAATTACTTATCAAGGCATAACATGCCTTTTTAAAATTCCATTTATATACAAGTTCACGTACCTCACGGGGGATCACTCAACACTCGGCCGAAGATGTATTTTAGTGAATCACTCGAGAGCGGCATGGAACTTACTCCTACCATAAGCTTGCCAAGCAATCAATCCTCCTCCTTTTTAACTATATACCTTTGTAAATATCAAAAGGACTTTTGGGTGAAGGGTTAGGCTTGGGTTAAAGGTAGGTGGTTGGGTTAGTGGTTAGTAAAAGGGCGAAAGGCGTAAAAAGCGTCGGTTTTCTGAAGACTTTTTATTTTTCATAATTTTTTTTTATTTTGATGAAGCATTTCTTTCAAACAAAGTTCTTTTTGATAAACTTGTTTGTTTATTTCTTTTGGCTTCATCATTTTTTTTTCATAAGCAAGTCATAAGAAAAAACCGAGCTTTGTTACGAAAATAAAGGGTTTAAAATGAAAAAGGGTTCAGGAGGGTAAAAAGGTTGTTTCTTTGGGTTAAGAAATGAAAAGGTTTAGGCTCAAAGGGGTTAACTAGGGGGATTTTGGGTAGGTGATAAAAAAAAATAATAATGGAGTAGAAATAAAAAGGGTTAGTCCTAATGCCTCCATCATTTACTTACTCGGGTTTAAGTTGGTAAGGACCGGGAATGTATCGCCGTGGCAAGTTCTAGAGTCGTAAGAACCAAGCGGCTATTCACACAAGAAACGAAAAATGAGCATTTAGTTTAAAGATATGTATTTGTATGCTCAATAAAGGCTCAAAACTCACTTTTTGTAGGAATGGGTTTTTATGTGATCAAGTATATATAATCAAATTTTAACTAAACTTGTCATGCCGTTTCATAATCTTCTTATGTTGGTTCTTTTTATCACGACGCTATCGGTTGTAAATTTGTAAAAATATAACCTTTTTAGAACTTGAAATTCCCAAATTAAACCTGACAAGTAAAAAAATGAAAAATTTTTCAAAAAATTTGGGGTGATTAGCGGTTCCAATAGAGTTTTGTGTAAGGCTTGTAATTAGGACTTGCAAGATTCAAGGTTTTAGCATCCCCCCCCCCCCCCATACTTAAATTACACATTGTCCTCAATTTGTCTCAAAAATAAGTTTTTAGGTTGATTGAATGTGTAAAAAGGTGTGAAAAAGCAAAATTTATGTTACTGGGCATCTGGACACGGCCCCGTGGTGTCCGGGCATGGCCCCGTGTTCAGATCGCCAGTAACAGAAATTAGAAGAAAGAAACAGAAGTCTGGGCACGGGGGCGTGTTTAGAAGAAAGAAACAGAAGCCTGGGCACGGGGGCGTGTCCAGTGAGCACGCCCCGTATCCAGTTACCTGAACTGGGCATTTTCTGCAGATTGTGCAGCACGGGGCCGTGTTGGATGGGCACGTCCCGTGCTGAACTTGCTGTAATGAAGAAAAATTTGTCGGGTGGCCCTGTTTTTATGCATGGGGTGCTGGTTCAAGTTTCCCTTAGTAACCTCCACCATTTTGAGTGTGTTTTATTCCTGAAAAGTAAAACTAAACTAGAAAACATAAAAGTTAATCTAAACTAAAACTAACGATAGTTCCGCGGAATGCCTCCGTGGTGCGCCACGTTTATAAGGGTCCTTGGCTAGACCCACCTTATCGGGTGGTTCTGGCTCATCTTCAATTAGGGGGTCGTTATTGCCGATTGGATATTTCATTGATCGTTCAAGATCGACACATTTTTTAAATGCCCCTAATTGAATATGTAGGTTGTTGTACTTCCGATTTTTCAAAGCTTCGTGGGTTTTTACAAAAGGTCGTCCCAACACAAGTGGGGCGTCATCAAGGATGACAAAATCGGTTGGGACTACCATTTGATTTGTTTGGACTAACACATCTTCAACTACTCCTATTGATTTTATTACTTTCCGATTAGATAGAAAATGGGTATTTGAAGTGGAGAAAAATCACTAATACTTAATTTTTCGAAAATGTAGTTTGGCATTATATTAACACAAAGATCTTTATCAATTGTAATATTACTAATAAAGGAATTTTGAAAGAAACATGGAACCGGTGTAATGTTAATTTCAAATGGATCTTCTTTTATTAGCGTAGTTTGATCATTTGTTAACTTAATGCTTACCGTTTCGTCAATTTTAGTGTTAGTGTTTAACTCTTTTAAAAACTTAGCATGAGTGGGTACTAAACAATGATTTTTGAAAGAAGGTGACAAGAGATTAATTTCTTTAAAATTAGACTCTTCTTGAATTTTAACGTTATCGGACTCACCTTTTTCGTTGTTTAACTCATGTGTCGGTTTTTCACTTATTTGTTCTTCCATTTTTACCTCTTCAACTATATCTTCTTTATTACGAGTTAATTCTTCCCTTGCGCGGGCTTCTTTTATATAGCGCTCGAGAGTTTTAAGGTGTTCTATTATCTTTTCAGCTACGGGTGAGATAGTTGGTGGTTCGTCAAAGTGAGTTGAATAAGTATTATCAAAGCTTGAATTCGAAAGTTCGATCCTTGGTTCCTCATAGTACTCATGTGAGGTAGATGGTTCATACCATTGTTCCTCATTGTAAGTATATGATGGATAAGGATCGTAACTTGGTTCTTCATAATACTCATATGAGGTGGGTTGTTCACGCCATGGTTCCTCATAGTAAGTATATGAAGGTGAAGGCTCATAACTTGGCTCCTCAAAGTATGAGTAAGAAGGCTCATACCTTGGTTCATCAAGATATGAGTATGAGGGAGAAGGTTCATACCTTGGTTCTTCGTAGTACGTATATGAAGGAGAAGGTTCATACCACGGCTCTTCATAGTATGTATATGAAGTGGTTGGCTCATACCTAGGTTCCTCATAGTATGTGTACGAAGGGGATGGTTCAAAGAGGTCACAATATTGTACCGAATGAGGATTACCACAAATGGTACAATACTCTTCTTTATAATCATCCTCCTCATAGTGGTAGTTGTAATCTCCTGAGTATTGATCCATAAGAATCACTCAGCAGACCACAACAGAGTCTCAGGACCAGAAAACAAAAATAAAAACAGAAACAGAGGCTGAGCACGGCCCCGTGTTCAGTGAGCACGGCCCCGTGTTCAGGTTCTGTATCTGGGAATTTTAGAAAATATATCTGGTTTTGTGCAGCACGGGGGCGTGTTCAGCGAGCACGACCCCGTGTTCAGACTCTGTATCTGGGAGTTTGTAAAAAAATATGCAGCACGGCCCCGTGTTCAGTGAACACGGCCCCGTGTTCAGTCTACTGTAATGCAAAAACTAATAAAAAATGTAAAAATGCGCGCGATTTTAAAAAGGTTTTGAAAAACTGATTAGGCCATCGATTTTAAACTTTCTTAAAATACTTGTGTCCCCGGCAACGGCGCCAAAAACTTGATGTGCGTGAAGTGTTGTATATTTTTAATGTATATTTTAAGCCCTTTAACACTTTTTAGCCAAGTTTTAAATTTATAAAACACGATATTTACTAACACTAAACACACATATGGGCAAGTGCTCCCATCGTGAGCGTAGTATAGTGTTGGTAAGATACCGAGGTCGTCCAAGGACACAAGAGCTTTTAGTACCGGTTTATCCTCAACGTCTAATCAAATCAAAAGTTAGAAAAAAGGTTTTAAACTAGAAAAATAAAACTAACTAAAATGCTGAAAAATAAAATAAAAGTAAAAACAGATACACAAGATGAATCACTTGGATCCGACTCGTGTGTAGTGTAACCTTTGATTATTTCCGCACTTTTGCACTTGTTAAGAGATTATCTTAGTTATTGTAGTAGGCCCCTCTTTTGAAGGTGACGTTACCCTCAACCCAGTAGTTTGAGTCAGCAAGGATACAATCCTAAAGGGTCAGATTATTGAAAGATAATTAATTAAGTTATTAATGCATAATTTGGTAGGCCCCTCTTTTGAAGGTGACGTTACCCTCGGCTAAGTAGTCTGAGTCAGCAGGGATACAGTCCTAAGTAGCCGGGTTAAAGTTTTAATAGTAGCTTACATATGAGGGGATCAAAGAGTTCGGACCCCCGCCATCCAATACCGGTGGGTATTGAAGGAGGTCCTACTAAATTTGACCCAGGTCCTTGCAGGATCTATACACTGAACAAGGCAAGACTCTTACCAAACCGTTCCCTTAACCCCCGACCAGGTAGCCAACATATCTCCATATAGACCGTAGAGATATGAATGGTGAAAATCTTTTATTTTATATAGGCAGTAAAATAATGCCAAGACACCACGGACAAACGATAAGGAAGAATCACCTTCAACATAAGAAACTAGTTATTAAAGTCATTAATACATAACCAAATAAAAAGTGCGAAAAGATTAAAAATAAAAAGTATTACACTAAACACTTGTCTTCACCAAGTGATGTAAGAGACTTAGGCAAACATGGCCTTTGATTGTCAAGAACTCTTACGATCAATCTTGGATCCCGAGACGACTCACACACTCTATGATGGATGATGGATGATGGTGGTGGATGATGGTGTTGTGATGGTGGTGGTGGGTGGGTGAAGTGTGAGAGAGGTGGTGTGCCAAGGGATGGTATGCAAATGAGCCAGGCACCCCTATTTATAGCCTGAACAGCAGCTCGGGCACGGCGCCGTGTCCATCCTCCTTTTCTTTCTTCATTAATTGAAGTTTGTCTACATTAGTTGACCACGCCCCCGTGTCCGCTAGGCACGACCCCGTGTGCAGAAGCGTATCTGTACTATCAAGATTTCCCTAGATTCTGCGAATCTTAGAGTTAACCACGGCCCCGTGTCCAATGGGCATGCCCCCGTGGTGGGTGATAGAAGCTTCTACAGCTTTGTCTTTTCTGCTGACACTTGGGCACGCCCCCGTGCTCACTGAGCACGGGGCGTGTTCAGCCTTTTGTTCTCTTGTTTTTGCTTGGGAAGATGCTGTCGGGAGGTCGGGCATGCCACTTTTGTTCTTTTTCTTGTATTTTTGTTAGATTTAGCTGCCTTTTTGCTTCTTTTGTTCATTTGAGCTCATTTAATCCTGAAAATACAAAAGTAAGACAAAAACACACTTTTTCTAACATTAGTACTAAAAAGGGTTAGTTTAATGCCACAATTGATGTAATTTATATGTTGCATTTTGTGCACATCAGCCACCCAAGTTTGATATCGAACTTTGCACAGTATGCTGGCTTGAAGTAGTTCAGGCACTTGCTCATTCATTGCGCGAGCCTTTTCCAGACTAAGACTGCGCTTTCCTTGTGCTACTGGTTCTGCTGAAGGTCGAACATTCAAACAATGTTCCGTCACCTCTCTTGGTACGCCGGTCATGTCCGTTAGGGACCATGAGAAAATATCCAAATTTTCGAACAGAAGTTCTTTCAATCTTGCGTGGATTGTTGGTGAGATGGCGTGTCCTAGCAAAATAGTCTGCTCAGGGTATTCATTGTTGAGTACCCACTTCTCTAGTTCGTTAGATGGAGATGGCTTCGTGGCCTTTACTGGTGGCTCTTCGTCTACAGACATCACTTCTTTGCTCGAATATAACATTGCCACTCCGGTTTCGGTTGGAAAACCGCAAGCGGCGTGTGGTATAGAGGTAATCATGCTAAACTCCCTTTGTGAATGTCTTCCCAACAGTACATCATGGCGGGACGTAGCTGGCATAACCATGAAATTGACTGTAAAGGTGCGTGAGTGCTCACCATCAGAGAGTGTTACAGGAAAGGAGATCTGACCCAGCGGAGAGACGGCTTCATTGTAGAAACCAGTTAAAGGAAAATCGACTGGTTTCAAGCACGCCTTGTCCTCCGGGTCTAGCTGCTTGAAACACTGCTCGTAAATAATATCCATAGAACTACCCGGATCAATGAACATGTAATCAGTACGATAATGACCGAAGATACCAGTTATGATGACCGGTCATTCTTCTTGAGGACCTCCTGGTACGACATGGAAAATTACTTGTTGTTCACGCTAGTGTTGATTGTGGCTTCATTTGTTCTTGCGTGACGGTCCTCCTTGCACCATGTATGTTTGCTCTGTACTGTTACTTGGGTTGTTACTTTTGCGAATAATCCCTCGGACGTCTCCCACGTTTTGTATCGTGTGACTGAGCGTCCTTTGATGTTTTTCGTCATTGAGTTGGGTGTCCCATTGTTGTAGTGGATGTGGGCCCAACTCTGTACGATTGAATTGCTTCTGAGAATTTTGCACTTCGGGAGAATCCTAATATCTAGATCTGAGATGGAGAAACTCGTATCTGGTGCTAGCCCGAGAGTACACTTTTGTGTCTTTGGCCGACACAGCTGATGATGAATTGCAACAGGGTGCTCGGGATGTGTTTGTGGTTTGCACCCGAGTAGCAGGTTCCTGTGCCTGCGTTGCTATTCTAATCATTGATTTACAAGGTTGTGCAAAATTTGCGTTTACGGCATTTTGGAATTTGACAAACCAATAAATAGGAGTTTGCTAAACGAGTTGTTCTGAGGTAACAGGATTGTGCACCTCGTGATAAATATCGTCGTTGCTAAACGATTTCCCCGCGATTCCGTCGATATGAGAAGCATGAGCCGAAGTGCCCATGTCCTCAGATCGAGGACTTGGTGGGTAATTTGTCGGAGCTTCTGCCATTGAAAACAGAAGAGAAGAAATGAATCGATCGAGAAGATGAAAATGAAAATTGAAGATTCGGTGGGCGCCAATGAAGAAACAGTGATCCAATTGGACCGGAGTCAATCAGATCGGGGGTTTTGTCTCTGCATAAAAAGGTTAATCCTCTCATCGATTCGGTGGTTAGTTTGCTTCCTTCTCTGGTGATCACTGCAAAATAGAAAGTCATTAGACTCGCCAAGGGGAGAATGGGGGGTTCTCTCCATGACCACCTTCCGGCATGAAAAAAAGTACAGTGATCTCAAGGAGAAAGATGAAGTATGAGTGAGAGTAAGTGAAAGTAACTTGTGAGATCATACATGAAGCATCTTATTTATAACCGGATTTTGGCATGAAAATGGTGTAACAGAGAGAATAACGGAAAGCACTTTTCCGTGGGCAGTTATCTTTTCTTCCGTTAATCCCTGCACATGGATTGTGGGTTTGATCAATGGCTGGGGAGACGCCACGTGGAAAGTGATTTGTGTGTAGATCTCTTTTGCCATTATCGTGATTTAGATGAGCGTCTAAAATTGTGCCATGTCATATTCGGTTGTAACTGAATGATCTTGCACGATGAGCATTTAAGGCTTTCTAGAAGATCTACAGCTGTAAACCATTGTGCCTTTGCCACGTGTCCATTCTGTTGCGACAGAAAAGATTCCTTTGTTCAAGTCTTGATTTCGGGCGCGCGGAGACGTTCAGGACTTTATCTTCAAACCTAACTGTACCCGCGCGAGCCCGCGCAAGGGTGTTTGCTGAATGTCTGTCTCTCTTTTTCTCCGGCAGATGGTTATCGAAGACTGTTCTCTTCCAAATCCTGTTTAGAACCGTTGCGCGGCCGCGCAGGGTCTTGTTCAAGATGTTCTTGGATTAAGGCTATGGTATGGTCCTATGCGCCTGCGTGAGGTTTTTGGGACCATACCCCTTCAGAGTGCCCTCAAACATTCAAATTCCTTAAAGAGAAACTCGTGAGTGCACCCATTCTTGTATCACCCGATTAGAGCTTGCCCTTTGAGCTCATGTGTGACGCGAGTGACTACACGGTCGGTGCGGTTTTGGGTCAAAGACGAGAGAACCACTTTCACCCGATCTACTATGCGAGTAAAATCCTAAACGATGCCCAAGAAAACTACACCCCCACCGAGAAGGAACTTTTAGCCGTAGTGTTTGCATTCGATAAGTTTCGTTCTTTCCTCGTGCTTTCAAAGAACATAGTGTTCACCGACCATTCAGCTTTGCGTTACCTTTCCGAGTTTGACATAGAAATTAAGGATAAGAAAGGAGCGGAGAACGTCGCGGCGGACCATCTTTCGCTTTTAGAGGATCCTAGTAGGGAGGAGATTTGTGAGGAGGCGATAGGAGATAGATTCCCTCACGAGTCTATTGATCTCATTGCGGCGGAAAAAGAGGGTTTGCCATGGTTTAGTGATTCAGCTAACTATCTTGCAAACGGGTATGTGATGAAAGATATGAGTGCTCAACAAAGGAGGAAGTTGTTTAGAGATGCGAGGAAGTATATACGGGATGACCCATACCTCTTTAGGATAGGAGGAGATCGCATTCTTAGGAGATGTGTTGCTAGGGAAGAAGGTCTAGATATTCTTAGGCACGTTCATGAGGGGTTGACGGGAGGCCATCACAGTACACACACTACCGCACAAAAGGTCTTTGATTGCGGTTTCTATTGGCCTACGGTAATTCAAGATGCTATAGAATTCGTTAGGAAGTGCGATTCTTGCCAACGTACAGGCAATATCACATCCAAGGACAAGATGCCCCAAAATCCTATTCAAGTCCTCGAAATCTTTGATGTGTGGGGTATCGACTTCATGGGACCTTTCCCCTCCTCTAGTGGGAATAGGTGCATCCTCGTATCGATCGATTACGTTTCTAAGTGGGTTGAAGCTCAAGCTTTGCCTACGAACGATGCCCAAGTGGTTGTAAGATTCTTAAAGAAGTTGTTCACGCGTTTCGGTATACCTAAAGCCATTATTAGTGACCGGGGAAGGCATTTTTTGCAATGCCGTGATGGAGAAGGCATCAGAGCGATATGGAGTTACACAACGTTTTTCTACCGCATACCATCCATAAAAAACGGTCAAGTAGAGAATGCGAATAGAGGAGTTAAGAGGATTTTAGAGAAGACGGTAAGGAAGAGTCGAAAGTGTTGGTCGGATAAGCTTGATGATGCTTTGTGGGCATTTCGTACCGCCTAAAAGACACCGTTTGGTATTACTCCTTTCATGATTGTCTATGGCAAAGCGTGCCATCTTCCGGTTGAATTGGAGCACCCACCGCTTTGGGCTCTTAAAACCGTGAACTTAGATCTTACCGAAGCGGCTAGGAAAAGGTTTTTCCAAATTCATGAGTTGGAAGCCCTTAGAGATGTGGAGTATGAGCGATCTTGGAGTATAAAAGAGAAAACGAAAGTGTTGCATGATAGGAGGATTAAAGGTTTGAAAGAGTTTAAAACCAGGGATAAGGTACTTCTTTATAATTCAAGGTTTAAGTTGTTTCCCGGTAAATTGAAATCCAAGTGGGCGGGGCCGTACGTTGTAAAGGAGGTGTTCCGGTATGGTGTGATCGAGTTGTACGATGAATCTAACGGGGGTACATGGAAAGTGAATGGCCATCGATTAAAGCATTACTTAGGAGGGCCGATTGACAACACCGAGAAGGAGGAAACTCCTCTCAGAGATCTTCAAAACACCACCGTTTAGAGTCTTAAGAGCAATCTCAAGTGTAGAGTTGTATAGTTTGTTTCGAGTCGTTATTTGAGTCTTTTGTAGCTAACGGTAGTTTGTCATAGTTTGTCGTGTCTTTCTTTTGTGTGTTCAAGTATTTTGCAGGAATCACAACCGACGAGGAGCGAAAATTGCGGAGAAAACAGCGTTCCAGGTAAGTCCCAGTGTTAGAAAAAAATTGGGATGGTTTTGGGAAGGTTGGGTAAAAGTTGGAAAATTTTCTAAGGTATAAAACTTGCAAATTCACGCAACATTCTGTGAAAAACACAGTGTCGCGTCGCACCACAGTGATACCACATTTATGCTCGCGTGACGCTACACCTTGGTTCAAAAAATCAAACCTGACCCTACCCCTTGCGCTACGCCACAAGGAACTACTTTAGCTGTCGCGTTACACGACGGCGTTACCTGAACCGTATGTTTTGACCCCACTCCTAGCGGCACGCAACGACTTCCACCAACCCTTGTCGCGGCACGTGAAGTTAGGTTTTAGCAAATAAAATCAGATTCCCAGCTTTATCTTCCCCAAATCAATCTAAACCTAAACTTACGTAACCCCATCGCCAACCACCCCTTTATCGCCATATCTCCACCATTTACCACCATTTTACATCCCTTGTGACCGGAATCACGTCTGGAACCCAACCCCCCCCCCCCCATCGATTTTCAGTTTTTATCCGTTGATTCTCTCGCTTTGGGACCTCACCACCATCACGAAAATTTTTAAGTTTTTCTTGCAAATCTCAGCGATTCAAGTATGTTCTTCCGCTTATACTCTGTACATACTTTGTTTAGTGTCTTGTTAGAGTCATGGTTTGAGTCTTGGTGTCGTTTTTTTTTCGGGTCAGTGTCGAGTCTAGTCATGTTTAGTATAGTCATGTTTAGTGTCGTTAAATGGGTGCGGATGGTTGTGGTTTGGGGATTATTAAACATTGATTTGTTGATGATCATTGCTATGTTATTACATTGCCGTAAAGTCTTGACCTTGCATATTTGAATAGGACATTTTGACAAGTTAAAAACCTCCTTTCATTAGGCGGAATTTTTCGAAGTTCAAATCTTTTTTGCACTAAAAACCGGCTGAATTTAAGCAAGGTTGGACTTCAATGTCAGTTTGGTAGGCACTTGAACTTAATTGGGGACAACTAAAGTGCCGTGAGGAGGTAGTGTACATTGAGTCTAGTTAGCGTCTAGTTTAGTCAGTCTTGGGTTTACTTGCACGTACAAGTTGATTAAGCTCGCCCGTACTCAATCTCCATTCGGGCGAGTTTAGTTATTACTTAGCAATTGTAAAAAGGTAACCCGTCCTCTTACTTCAACTTTATTTTCAGAATTAAACTGCGAATGAAATGCTATACGGTTATTCTAATATTTTAGAATAAATTTTCAAAGATCCAAAAAAAATCAAAAAATAAAAAATACCTAAAATAGCTTGTGATTACTGATGATCTGCTTGTTTTGTCTTGTTTGAACAATGGTTTTGCAGATATGTCGGCCGAAGGTAGTAGTGCGGGGGATGAGCAGCGGCCTCGTAAAAGGGGTCCGAATCAAAGGCCGCGAGAGGAGCCGGCACTATAGGTGGATGCTCCGGATCCGTGACTAAGGAAGATTATATACCGTACTTCTGAAAGGATCCCGATTTGTAGGATTGATAATAGAGCTGATCACCCATTATTGCAGTTTGAGTTGGGTACGCATGAGTAGAAAAAGTATGATAAGTTGAAAACGACTGAGTTGTTAGAGCATCGGACTATAAACTGGGGGTGGTTAGAGGAGATTGGTTCAAAACAGGAAGTTGAGGATATTCTGGGTCTGAAGTTGAGGATGATGATGGACTGTGTGTGGGACCAGTATGAGGAGCTGGTTTTAGAGTTTCATAGCACATGGAAACATAAGGAAGGTAAGTTTGCTGAAGAAAAGGCAGTATCATTTAGCTTGGGTCGTCGGGTGTTCGAGATGGATATGGCCCGTTTTGCGGTTGCATCTGGTTGGGGTTTTCTACGAGTCTGCGAGGAGTATACTCGACTGTTCGAGAGTGTAATGTTGGGGCGGCAGAGTTACGCCGGTTTTGGAGCACTATTTCTGATCATCCATTTGCTCTTACGAACCTTATCACGTCGGTTCGTAACCCGGTTTATAGGTAAATTCTGAAGATCTTATCTACTACTTTGGTGGGCCGAAAGTCGGCCGAAAATAAGGCGAATTGGATTGAGATATTTATTTTGATGTGTCGGGTTGTCTGAAGACGGTTATCTTTGGTATGAGGGAGTTACAGCAGGCTGGGATTGTTACATATACTAAGTCGTACATATGGGAGGAGGCTAGACAGGGACCTCAGGTGCAACCGCCTGAGGGACATCCGGCTGCCGATGTTATGGCACAGATCGAGCCCACGCATAGACAGAGGCCTCCACAGAGGCATGAGAGGCCAGCGCCCCACTACCCCCGTAGGCAGCCACCTCCCGAGCCACTTACTTTACAGTCTTTGTACGACCACATGGAGCAGGTATTTGATGACATTCGACAGGTTATTCAAACAGGCCAGGAGAGGCAGGAAGGAGCTTTGAAGTATATTATGCATAAGATGAGTTTGGGGGTGCCTGATTTCTTTCAGCCGACTACACAGGCCGGACCAATTGGTGCAAGAGGGTCAGGTCAGTATTATATTGGGGGTCCGACTCCCCCGTTTCCTGTATACGGGGCAGTTAGTTCTGGAGCCGATGGGGATGCTAGTAGTGAAGAAGAAGAGAGCGAGAGTGACGAAGATCAGTGTGGGGATGACGAGGATGCAGCGGAGCTAATTGCTATATCTTTTGTTTTATCTTTTATGTTGTTTTTAATCCTCATATTTTGGTCTGTACTTATACCTTAAATACTTTTGAACAGGTTAGTTGGGTCGGGTTGGTTGGTTTGTTGAACTGATGCACTTACTTTGGTTATATATTATATTTTGGGATGTTTAGTTATGATTGTTGATAGGTATTGTTGATTGTTGCCGCTTCCGTTCGCGTGTACGATTTAGGAACTGTTTGCTGAGCGCGTTCGGATTGGAGGGCATATGTGGAAACGACTGGCACATTGATAGCTCACATATCAGCTAAGTCGTTTTCCATTTGTATATTTTGAACATTTTATTTTATACGGTATTTAGTTTACTTAGTTTAATGGTAGTTTAGGTAGTTTAGTATGTTTTCATCCTTGCATTAGGGACAATGCAAATTTTAAGTGTGGGGATGGAACATTTGAGTCTTAGTCTAGTAGTCGTTAATTTAGTGTGTCGAGTTGTTAAAAATAAAAAAGTCCAAAAAAAATAAAAAATTTGAAAATGTCTCTCGTTTAAAGAAGTTTGCAAAATAAAAGCGGAACATGATAGAAAAATCAATTTTTGTTTGAGTTGCAAATAATAGTAATAATAAGAGAATAAACAAATTAAGCCTGTGTCTAATTTGGTGTGACAACTGTGTTCTGTAATCGTTGTATAATGTAAAACAATGTCAATTATCAATAAAACGATGTGCTTTGGTGTTATTATATGTGATTTGTTGTTATTATGTGTGTATTTATGTTTGAGGATTTTTCAATTTGATTCAATTCCGATTTCAAGCTTTAAATCGCTTTCTGGAAGATTATGCACAAATGGTGCGTAAACGCCGTCAGTTTAACGCAACAAAAAACTCCGGAATAGTGACATAGGCTTAACATACCTTAAATAACCTCCACATAACTTAGAAAAAAGTTTTGGATGGTTTGGTGTGTTGGAATCAAGTTTGTTCGATTGCAGGGACTATTTGTGTCAAACTGCGAAACTATAACGATTTGTATAGTAACGAACATTCCGGAACTTGATCATAAGCTAAACATACCCTAAATATCCTTTGCATAGCTAGGAAATAGGCTTTAAGGGGTTCGGTATGCTAAAATAAACTTTATTGATCAATAGGGACTAAAAGAGTCAAAAAGTGCATAAGTTTGTATTTTCGCTCATATCTTTCGTTCTGAATATATCCGGACATCCAAAAATTTATGTAATCATTAAAATATTTTATTTTAGTGATTGGCTTGATAAAATTCCATTCGTCGCTTAATTTGGATTGTTTTTGCGTTCGTTACGACTTCCGTCGTAATTAACCGAACAACGCAACCGTACGACCAAACGAGCCGAAATCCGAGATGTTTTTGAGCATATTTTAAGTTCCCTATACTTTAACTTCATTTTAGAGCCTTGAAATGGGGTTAACGGGGCTTAAACGTGCCAAAAATCAAGTTTTTAGCATGCGGGGACCAAAACTGTCAAAAACTGAAACTTTCAGGTGGTCAGCCCAGGAGTGTCGCAGAAGAATCAGTGACACCTTCCGCGTGTCGCCTGAGATGCACATTTTCAGCAAACCAGTTTCAGCAACCAGCTTGAATTCCAGGGTTGTTTATGCAATTTTTGCAATACCTGGAGCTGGTTTTCGACTCCCATTATATTCTAATACCATATACCCACATGTATGGCCAATATTACACCCTCTAAACATATGGAATGATCCTATTGATCTCAATTTCCTATAAATAGCAAGCTTCCTCATTTGGGTTTTTCACACATTGATTCAATCTCTGCTCTAAGTTGAGGTTTTAACACCTCATACCTGAGCAATTTTGAATCAAAACACCTTCTTGGACCCTTTGTAAGTCCTCTTCTTGCTTATTCTTGTATTTCAAGCATGGAAGTTAAACGGTGTTTGACTTTCAGCTTTGACCAGTCAATGGTCAACACAAAGTTCATTTGAACTTTGCAACGTGAGCATAATCACGATGGTTATAGTCCCTTGTGACTATACCTACTGATTACCACGTTGACTAGGCGTAGTGACGAGTCGTAGTTTCGGCCAAAATGCGTATTTATGCGTATTTTGTAACCAAACTACTCTTGGGTATAAAAACACTTTGTTTTGATATCAAAACCTGTTTTCTAACTTAACTAAACATGTTTTAGCATGTTAACAAGTTCTAACCGAAAGCTTAAATCTTTACGCAATAATCTTCGCACCCAAGCTTTCTGTCTTCAAACACCTTAAAATTTTGTCCCTTGATGTTGTATCTTTGTGCGTTTGATGTTGCTCGATGTCTCCTCCGAATTACGTGCGTCCAGTTCTCCCAGATTCCCTTTGTGTCCCCCTTTTTCTTTTCTGTCGTCCTTCGTCACCCTCTGCCTTTTGTGCTTTTCTTTTTTCCTTGCCCACAAAAGCTTTTTCTTTCTGCCGTCGAATGTTTTTTTGTCAGTAGGGTTGTCTCCTTTTGTGTGATTTATAATACAAATTATACATCTTTCTAAAGTTGCCGTCAACAACAGCATCCCTTCTCTCTATTCTTTTTCTTTTTCCCTAGGGTTAAAGCCCACAAATATGACATGGGTCACCTAGTCCAACTAGTACTTCATTCTTTTCTTTTTGTTCTACACACACATGTCAACCGTTCTTTTTTTTTCCTCAACCCATCAGCCCACTTACGAGTAATTCATATCAAAAATATATAAATGAGGAAGAAATCTATCTATCTATACTTTCTATAAAAGGAGAAATCTCAATGACATAAGAAAAGCTGATGTGTCAACAGGAGAGCATGTCCAACAAGGCTTTTCTTATGTCATTATTACATCATAATGCCTAATATTAAAAGACTTTAAAATTCAAAGTTGGCCCACATTTAAGATGCAAAGGTCTGCTGAGGCAAAGGTCTGCCCATATCAAATAACATTTAAACTTTTGTTTAAACATCTGCTCTCACCATTTTATAATCAAACATCAGTTCCCAATAAACATCTGTTGAGATTCAAAATTCTGGCTCCACATTCAAAATTCAAAATTCAAACCATATATTCTAATCCTATAAATAAGGGTTAATAATCTGGCTCCACATTCAAATCTCTCCCGCTCACATCTGTGATCGTATCTCTCCCTCTCAAATGCATCTTTCTCGTGATTCAGCCGCTAATCTCCGATTACACTTCTTTGTTCGAATGTTTGTTGATTATGTTTACATGTTATCATTCCAGTATCATTGTTCCAACATCGTCGTTTCAATGAAGCTTCCCATCACACATCAGCCTTTCAATATCGATGTTGCAGTATCATTGTTGCAACATCGTGAAAAGTTGCATGTGCTATCTTCTTTGATGGGAGAGTTGCATTGTTCGGTTTTCGTTAAATCGAAAGTCGGGTTTTCTTGCGTCAGGAAGATTTTCTCCTTTTATAGAAAGGATAGATTCGTGCAATATCGTGAAAAGTCAGATGTACTACAACAGTTGAGAAGAGACCTTTGGATGTTAGGTTTGTTTCTTATTTTGATTAACTGTTGATGATGTTGAGAGTTTTTATAGACACTGACATTTTAGAATATTAAGATGCATGTTTATATTATTAGAATGAAACAACTACATAGAAAAATACAAATTTAAAGAAATATTTATAAAGTTTTACACGCTAGAGTTAACACTTGCTAGGATTTCGTAGACTCTGCCTTTCTCCATGTGATTTCATGTTTTCTTTTGATTTTTAGGTCAGTTAGCATGTTGCAGATTTTCTGGTCCTGTTTTAGAAGTTGTGTCAGAAACTCTTCTGCATTCTTCTGGAACTCTGATGGAGGAGAGTGGAGGACTTCATCGAGCAATGCTATGCTGTTCCAGGTTTTGTTGTAATTAGTGTCATTTATTATGTCGACTTTCCTGTTTAGTTCTTCGTCTGTTCTTTGTTCTTTGAGTGACCCCATGGAGAACTGTGTTTTAACATTGCTGGTGTCTGACCAGTGGTAGAAGCTGAAGTTTGCCATGTAGTTTTTTTGTTGGTTTTCTGATTTGGAACATTTTTTGACAGAAAGTGATTTGTAGGACAATTTGTTGATGTTTTGAATCAAAAGTAATCATCAAGGTTTTATAGAGTTTAAAAACGCGTCTACATGGTAAATCAAGAGGTTAATTGTAATTTTGATAATCTGCTTTTGTTCTTTGAACTTCGAAATTTTGTCCCTTGGGTTTCTTGGTATTTAATTTTACAGTTTTCCCATAAAAGTTGGGGTTTGAAAAGGTTTTTGCATTAAAAGATTGTTGTTTTGAAATATACATTAATATGTTTATTTTAAATGTACACGTTTTCATAATACCAAATTTCAGTATATAAACTCATAGTCACTTCACATGTTTTTCATCACGTTTTCCTACGAAGATATCATACTCTCAGGAAAGTCGACTAATATAGTTTATTCAAATGGCATCATTAACAAATGCAAAATCAGATGATTTAAAGCAGCGTTTTGTCAGGAAAATCGAGGAACAGGTGTATGAAGATAGGGCTACTCTTCAAGAGTTGAAGAGATGTTTTGATAGATTGCAAGTTGGCCTGTTCACTAGAGAGCAGGTTTCCAGAGATCTTATGCGGATGCCTTCAACTTTCGTTCGTGAGCTTTGTGTTGTCAGTAATATAGAGTGCGGTAATAGAGACGTGGAGTTCATGGCGATGTTGAAGGACATACATCGAGAGGTTCAGCAATCGATGGAGTTGAAGCTAAAGTTTCTTAATTCTTGCTGTTATTGTTAGATTTGACATTTAATGTTGTTCAGTATGTGATGTAATTATTGGATTTTTAATTTTAATGTCATGAATAAATGAATAAATTTTAATTTTAAGAATCTATGTTGTGTTTTGTTTTTACTTATTTAGTGTTTGAGTAAGATTTAGATTATGTTGATGTTGAATTGTGTTTGAACATCTGTTTGGTAAGTCAACAGAGGTTTAATAGTATCAAGGGTTGGTTTGATGGTGAATAGATGAGTGGAAAGATAAACCAAATGTTTAGAATTTGATAATTGATTGCAGTTTTTTGAATAATCTGTGCTCCTGCAAATTACAAAGAGTCAATACTTCGAGTTGTAAAAGGTCTGTTGTAGTTAAAGTTTGGCAAAAGAGAACATCTGTTGATGATGAAACAACTATGTATTCTAACGACTGTTGATACTAACAGTGGTTGGGCTAATGATGAATAAGTATTATTATATAACGTCTACTATAAGTATTATTATATAACGTCTACTATAAGTATTATTATTATATAATTTTGTTTATCAATAACAGTTTTTTGGAAGAATTTACGGTATATTTTAGTGTTATAAAATGTGTGTTGTAGCTAAAGTCTGACAAAAGAGAACATCTGCTGATGAATAAATGTCTGAAGATGCAAAGGTCTGCTATGGGTCAACAGATGTTAACGAACAACAGATGATATTCAATCTTAAAATGCATAACAGAGGATTTGATACTAATAGTGGTTGGGCTAATAACAGATGTTAGACTTACGACTGTTGAGTTACATCGATTGAAAAAAAACTGCTGAAAGTTATCATCTGTTCTCATAACTTCTGTTTACCTAACAACTGTTTGACTCACACTGTTCCCAATGACCAACAGAGGTTTCCAAACAACTGTCATCGGTTGTCGCAAGAGAGGTCCTGACGTGGACAGATCTTAGCCATTAAATATTTGTAACTACTGCCATGTCAGCATTCACTTCTCTCTATATAAAAGTTGTTTCATCCCTAAAT
>JARYGA010056166.1:0-67213 GCA_030545235.1 Helianthus tuberosus
GATTGTCAAGAGATTCATGAATATCATCATGTTCACCAGCATTACTTGGACCAGCTTCATCATCGTGTGAAGCTTTTTGTTGACGAACAAAAGTTTCTGCTGGGAATCTTTCCTCCGATTCTTCTTCATACTCTCTCAAAATATCCAACTCGTCAAAGAAATCCGGTTCTTCTTCAATGTCAAACGAATCCCACAATTTATCATAATTAAAACGCCATGAGTCACCGGGATTCTGAGATGGCATAGTATACCCTTGACACTCAACATGTTGTGCTTCGATGATCTACTTCAAGCTTGGAACAAAGACTCGTTTCAATGGACTAGCATATCCCACAAAAATTCCTTCAAAGCTCTTTGCACCAAACTTTCCAGAAGGCTCTAGAACTGTGCAGGGAGACCCAAACGGTTCTAAATACTTCAGGTTTGGTTTTCGATTGTTGATCAGCTCGAAACATGTTCTGTTGAATTTCTTTACAGTGAGAACCCGGTTGAGTGTATAGCAAGCGGCTGACACTGCTTCTGCCCAAAAATTGACTGGTAGCTTTGAATCAGCAAGCATCGTCCTGGCCGTTTCGATTAGAGTCCTGTTCTTTCTTTCGGCTACTCCATTTTGTTGCGGAGTGTAAGGAGCACTAAATTCTTGCAATATACCTCTCTCATCACAATATTCTTCCATCCTGTTGTTCTTAAACTCGGTACCATTATCACATCTGATTCTTCTGATACGGGTTTGGTACAAGTTTTCAATTTTTCTGAACAACGCCATCAAACTTTCAAATGTCTCATCTTTAGACTTAAAGAATGATACCCATGAAAATCTGGAATAATCATCAGTTACCACAAGACAGTAGAGATCCCCTGTAATACTTTTGACGTTTACTGGACCAAACAGATCCATATGTAGTCTCTCTAACGATCAGGAAACTGAATTGAATTTCTTTTGAGGATGTGATTTCTTCTTTTGCTTGCCTTTAACGCAGCTAATGCACTCCCCTTCCAGATGAAAACCTTTAATGTGAACACCCAGAACTAAATCATTATGCACCAGGTGATTCATTTTTCGTAGGTGAATGTGGCCCATCTTGTGATGCCACAACTGCGATTCTTTCTCCGTTGCTCTAGACACAAAACAATGAGCCTGACCCATGGTTGTAGTAGCTACGCTCATGTCCAACACGTACAGATCATTGAATCTTGGTGCCCTCATGATAATCCATTCTTCAGGGATAACAAATCCTAGCTTCAAGATCAAACATTCTTTGTCAGTAAAGTGAGTGGTATACATCCTGTCACTAATCTGCGAGATACTCAGCAGATTATTCTCCAGCTCAGCAATGTAGTTAACTCTTTCAAATGTTACAATCCCATTGGATAACATTCCTTCACCAACAATTCTACCACCATGGTTACCTGCGAACCCTACATAACCTCCATTGAAATTTCTAACATCATACAGCAACGCTGTCTTCCCCGTCATGTGCCGAGAAGCTCCACTATCCATAATCCAACGTGAAACGGATCTTGGAAGCTCCTGCACCAATAAGAAAAAAATAATTTAGCTGAAATAAGTTGCCCAAGCCTCATCAGACTCATGTAACTTAATCTCATCTATGCACTTTACAATTGATTTAAGAGGCGGAAAATTTTTATCATTCATTTCCAATTCGTTATCAACAACCACTTTTTTGTCAACTTTAGCAAAATCTTCATACAAAATTGGAATGTTTTCTTTTCTGGTTTCATTGTGAAGAATCTTTTTAGGAACAACCTTCTTCTCTTGTGGAGTTGAAGTTTGTTTCTCTGATTTTGGTTTCCATGTTTGATGAGATGATGCGACCCGTTTGTAAAACTTGTCATTTTTAGTTACCACATTTTTAACAGGTTCAATTTTGATTTTGATATTATTATTTTTCAAAACCTTTTTCTCAACAATCAATGGAGCTTTGCCTTTTGCATCAACCTTCTTCTTTTGATTCTCAACAACTTCAGTCTTAGGCTTTAAGTTGGTGCAATTTCTTGCAATGTGACCAACTTTGTTGCATCTAAAGCATGTACGAGTTTGTTGCCTTCAGACTGAGTTTGTGACCAGTCTGAAGGCAACAACAACTTTTGATTCGCAATGTGACCAACTTTGTTGCCTTCAGACTGAGTTTGTGAGGCCCTCTCCTCAAAGAACTCTTGATTCGATTTCGAAAAAATATCAGATTCTTGCTCGGAATGTGAACTCGAGCTCTTAACAAACACCTTTTTCTCAGCAAACTTCTTGTTTTGAACATTCTTTTTCTGATAATTCTTACCACCCTGATAACCACCCGACCATCTGTTTCGATTGTTGTTATAAAAACGCGGTGGAACAACAGGTTTCTTGTAGTAAGCTTTATCTTTTTCAAAATTCATTTGCCTCTTTGTCTGTTTTAGACCTTCAATCTCAGACCGATCAATTTCAACCAATTTGAACACATTTGTCAATTTAGCAACATTAACATTCTCCAGTGGGAACTCAGAATCCGAATACAACTTATTCGATCCCGACATCTTGTACATGACAAGATCAGGTTCTTCATTTAAGATGTTTTTGGACTTTTGTTTCGGAATATATTTGTCCAGGAATCATTCATCTTCCTCAGTAGTGTCACTTTCAGATTTTAGAACATTCTCAACCACACTTTTCACCACTTCAGTTTGGACACTATCGTCATCGGAAGATGAAGTGAATGTGACATCAATCGTGTCTGGAAGTTTCACTTCATTCTCGTCTTCAAGATTAACCAACCCTAATTGTTTCTTTGAAAAATTGTTTAGAACTGGTGGTGGAACCTGATGATACTCCACCCCAGTTCCATCAGCATACACATCTTCGCCCGCTTTGTTCTTCCCAATGGGTTTGGGAACAATATGTTGTAAAACAAAGCTTGCGGAGCTGTAACTGTTCAGCTTCAACTGGATACGTTCATTTTCAATTTTAACTTCTTGAAATTGAAGTTCCAACTTAGCAATCTCATCCAGTTGTTGGTTGATTAATTCTTCTGTAACCCTCAAAACACCTTGCAATTGACAGTTTTCTTTGTATGTTTTACCGTTTCTATCATCAGAATCTTTCACCGTGCGTTTTAGCTTCTCAAAACTTTCAGAAATTTGACGATTTTCAAGAATTAGTTTTTCATTTTCTTTCCTAACTCTTTCTACGTCAATTTTATTAGTTTCGGTTTTCTCATTCAGTTCTTTTATTCTATCAGTTGAAGCTTTTAGCATTTTGTCACAGTTCAAGATCTGATCCTCAACCTCTCTGACTCTTTTTGTCAGATCCTCAACTTTCTTACCATTGAGATAAGTGATTGTACTATAAACTTTGCACTCTTTCATGCAATTTTTGCAGTCAATGTCACCATTAACTTTCTTACCTGACGCACTCGTTGACGCATTTAAACTGACCTCGATTTTAGACTCAAATACAGACTTAGAGTCTACCTCAAGTTCCTTAGCAGCCAACACTTTGTCAGCCATCTTTCCCAAGTTTTCAGCATTCAACTCTTGTGATGTATCAATAATCCCATCATCAATCTTCTTTGACTTTTCTTCTTTTTCTTTTTCTTTCTCTTCTTCGCTTCCCCACCATTTTCTTTGCCAACCCTCTTCTTCTTCAGCAATTTGTTGAATTGTGGTTTCAAGATCGAGGGTCTTATATTCAATAGCAATGTTTCCCATGCGGTCAAGATAACATTCTCTGTCTGGATCCCATCTCTTCGCCCTTTTTTGCTTCAGTGCATATATCAGATATTCTGATCATTCTGTTTTGAGCTAACATCTTTCTGTTGACATACTTTTCTTCTTCATTTCTGTTATCTTTAAAAGGAACAGGTTCAACAATCTTTGCCATAAAAGCATATCCAACCGCATCCTCCTCTGGTAACAACTCGCTCCAGTCATAACCTTCATCGTCATGAATCACAGCAAGAGCTCTGGATTTTTCTTTATTATCCTCAAGTTGTTTCATTCTGGGCGTTCTGATTTATTTTGATGATAAATCGCTCTCTTGTAGTAATCTTCTTTGAACGGATTTTCAGAATCATCAGCATAAGCATACCGACACTCTCTTTTAAAATGACCTTTCTGTTTACACTTGAAACAGGTCACTTTTGACTTGTCAAAGCCTAACTTGGTAGATGGTCCACCAATAGACTTTCTTCCCGTAATCTCCATAAAACGCTATGCCCTTCTCACTGCACTGGCCATACACCACATTATGTCAATCAATTCCATCTCCTCATGATCTATTTGATCGTAGTCTTCCTTTGTTAGGTTGGTGTTGCCTATCTTGCCTGCCACAAGGCTCTCATATGATTCTAGCACAGAAGCTAAGAAAACCATCTGTTGCTTTGCAGACTCCTCGCTGAAGTTTTGAGTGTTCTTTAAATCCACAACAATGTTGCATTGAAATAAGTTTTTTGCAGCTGATTGGTTTGAAGTTGACGAAGAGTCACTGTGAAATCCACTTCTTGCACTCTCTTTGCTAGATGTGTTGGAATTTTCAGCAGAAAAAGCTGTCTTGGGAGACGCATTTTTGGGAATCATGCTTTTTGGATAATACAGCTCCAAATTTTGCTGATATGATGAGTGATTGACTTTGTGTGTTTTTTTATCTCCAGCTCGTGACTCTCTAGTCTTTTAATCAACAAATCAACTGTAAGTTCCTCAGACTTGATCGTATTCTTCAACATCAAGGCATAGTATTGCCAATCCATCTCATCTGGAAACGAGTCAAACAATTTGTCGACTAACTCTTCTTGAGAATAGGTAATTCCATGTCTCGCCAGCTCCAACTTCAAGTGCCCAAACCTCTCAATCATCTTACAAACTGATTCATTTTTTAAACAACCAAATAAATCAAACTCTTTTCTTAGCAGTTTCTTTTTGTTTTTCACAATTTCTGCACTACCCAAGCATTTCACTTCTAATTTTTTCCACAGATCTTTAGCATTGTTATACTCGATCAAAGATATTATATCTTCTCGGACAGACTGAAACAGCAACGTGATGCACTTTTGCTCGGCAACAAAAACTTCTATTTCTTCAGTTGACGTCAAATTTTCACCATTTTTCCCTCCATCACTGTATCCATTCTTTAGACTTTTCCAGCTAAGATATGCAAATGCCTTTAACCATTCTTCAAATTTCTTGGCCCACCGACTGTACTCTTCGATCGCCATCAACTTTGGGGGTTTGTTATATGTTCCGTATGCACTTTCCACACCTAAAGTATCCGACAAAGTTTTCTTTGCATTCGGCGTGTTCTCATTGGTGTTGCTAGAAGTATCATCTCCCGAGTTTGCATCAAAGGCATACATATCACTGAAAGGATTCATGAATTTGTCCATCTTTCACGTACCTGAAACAGTCAACAAACACTTAGAAAATTTTGAAATTTTGAAAAATACAGATTTAAGCGGAATCTGTTGAAGCGAAATAGCTTCAAGCGGAATAGCAATTCAAGTTCAAGCGAAATCAGGTTACTAGAAGCGAAATCTCTTATTTCGCTTGAACTTTCAAGCGAAACCTGTATTCAAGCGAAATCTGACAACCGTTTCAAGCGAAATGACAAAATATGTGTATTCTTCAAGCGAAATCACTCAAAACTTTCAAGCGAAATCTGATTTTCAAGCGAAATCAGACAAAAGAAGCTAATTTCAAGCGAAATCAGCAGTAGTTTTCAAGCGAAATCACAATGACATCAGCAATGTTCGAACTGTTTTCAAGCGTAATCACAAGATTTTAGCAGATTTTGTTTGAATTAAGGTCCAAATCTTTCAAGGATTAGTTAACAGTATGTTTCGCTTGATATATGTCAAATTCAGGCCATTTCAACCGTAAAATGATGTCTAAATCAGAAAAGAATGAGTAGAAGTGTGAAAATCAAGTAAAATCAAGCTGAATTGGTATGAACTCCTCGCCCGGAGCTCTGATACCACTTGTAGGATCGTTCCGGTGACCCTAAACAGTCAAGTTGAGTAGTTCATCATCATTTACAAAGGCGGAATCAATGCAAACAATGTCAAACAGCTTGTTTCCTTTTAATCCTTATCTATTGATGATTTCCTGAGCTTTTTATACGTTCAAATGACACACGGACAGCACCTCGGCTCAGAGAACAAGACTAGATTCCGCTTGGAATGACACGGCACAACCCTATATATAGACTTGGAGATTTCGCTTGAGGATGTCACATCCCTGTTCAAGCGAAATTACATGTAATGATTTCGCTTGAACTGGTCTGTGACACCTTCAAGCGGAATCACCCACTTAAACTCATAAAACCCTAAATTCTAACCCTATTGTGTGCTTGTTCATCCTATCTAGACAAAAGACTCGATTAAGACAAAGTTAACAGACACTAGATGCAGCAACATCGATTGTCCTAAAAGACAAAAGACAGTTGTAGTCTTTGACTCTCTGTCAAGAAAGGTAACGAACTATGTTCAAACCTTAATGCCTCGATCCTATAAGATCATGGCTTATAAATTCAAAACTGTCCTCGTGACAAGGCCTTTTGTGCCATTTCAATATCCTTAATAGCTTATAGCTGGATTAATTATAATGAAAAAATTAAAATAAACCTGATTATTAAATTAACCAAATATGGTCTATTAATACCATGGTTAATGAATCATCAAAGATGATGATTCCAAAATAGACCCCTAAGCAAAATTATTGGTGACTTTTTTATAGAAAACAAGCTTTAGCATGTCTGAATCAGATGAAGTCAACAGTCATCCCAATATGAGGAATGACAATACAAGGATGAATGTAACGGTTGCAGAGTTACAGACAATGATAGATAATGCTGTTACTCGAGCCATTGATAGGCAGCTCAAAGATTCAAGTGGTGCTCATAGTGGGACCCAATCTCTGCCTCACACAAAACCACCTTCTAAGATACATACATCTTATAAGAATGATTCTCATCATTCTTCAAATCAGAGAAGTGATCCATCCAGACAAATTGTGCTCAATCAGGAGCCACATGTTAAGACCTGCTCTTATAAATACTTTGTCTCTTGCAAACCAAGGGACTTCATAGGAGAAAAAGGAGCCATCGATTGTATGACATGGTTGGATGAAATGGACACAGTAGTAGATATCAGTGGTTGTGCAGAGAAGGATGTTGTGAAGTTTGTTTCACAATCATTCAAAGGAGAAGCGTTCGCATGGTGGAGATCATTGATCCAAGCCACGGGGAAGATCCTACTTTATAACTTGTCTTGGGATCAATTTGTTGCACTGGTCAAGGAAAACTTCTGTCCCCAGCATGAGGTAGAAAGGATAGAAACAGACTTCTTGACTCTGGTCATGAAGAATTTAGATTATCAGGCATATATGACAAGTTTTAACACTATGTCCCGCCTAGTTCCCTATTTAGTCACCCCTGAACCTAAACGCATAGCGCGTTTTATTAGAGGCCTAGCACCAGAAATTAAGGGAAATGTTAAAGCATCTTGGCCTACCACATATAGGTCCGTGGTGGACTTATCCTTATCTCTCACTTTAGATGCAATCAGGAATAAGTCTGTTAAGACCTCTAGCGAGGGAAAAAGGAAAGTAGAAGAGGAAAGCTCTTACCGTTCTGACAAGAAGAAAAAGGGAAGTTCTTAGCACAGGAAAGATTCTGAGTTTAGGAAAAACTCGAGTCAGTCTAATAACAGACCCAAATGCAGTAACTGCAGACAGCAACATTCTGGAAAATGTACGATTAACCCAAGTGCTAAACTGTGTGGAATTTGCAAGACCAAGGGTCACAAGACTCTAGATTGCAAGGAGTTGAAGAACGCGACTTGTTACAACTGTAACGAGGAAGGGCACATCAAAACCAATTGCCCAAAACTTATAACGAAGCCTGGAGAGGCCAAGAAAACAAACGCGTGAGTCTTCCAGATGAACACCCAGGAGGCAGTACAGAATTATAACATCTTAACAGGTACCTTTCCTTACCAATGATGTTTATGCATAAATTTGTTTGATTCTGGCGCAGATAAGTCTATTATGGACAATAAATGTTGTAAACTGTTATATCTGCCTGTTAGGACTCTAGACATAAAACGCGAGGTATAATTGACCGATGATGCTTTAGAGACTGTTTCAACAAATCTTAGATAGATATTTTATATCTATTAGGAATCACTCTTTTCTGATATCCTTATGGCAAGCTTTCAAGCTATCCAAATTCATTAATATAATAAAGACAGATGTGACATTTTGATCCCCTGTCTAAAAGGTGATGGACTAGGTCCAAACCTTAAATGCCATTGATGGTCTTTTTATGGCCTAGGCTAAGTATAATTGATATATATTTAAATAACATTCATTAAGAATGTTCGTACTATATTAGCCTGTATGGTTTAATGTTACCATGGTTAGTATATGTTAGGTCATCAGGATGATGAATAGCAGTTGTTGGATTGCAACTAAGTAATTGTTTCAATTGGTGTTAGGAACCAAGTCTCGAGTATGACAAACTCAGATAAGACAACCGTCAATCGCGCCATTAATGATGCAACGCATGCTAATGATGCTACAATTGTGAACCTCAAAATTGGCAAGGATGTGCTCCAAGCTATGATTGACGCAGCTGTTGGGAAAGCTGTGAGAAAGGCCATGAAAAAGTTCAAAGAGCCCAATGCTACTTGCTCCAAATCCCATTTAAGACTACACTCCCTTACTCACGAGAAGGACCTTGTTCATACTTTGGATGCAAAGAATGATTTAAAAAGGAAGAGGGAGAAAGATAACTCCCATATTTCTAAGAAAAAGGGTAAGCTTGAGCAAAAGGAGAACAAACAAAAGTCCAACAAGAAACCTGTATGCAAGACCTGCAAAAAGCGCCATCGAGGGAAGTGCAAGTTCGAATCAAAATCCCAATCGCAGCCTAGGCCTTGTGGGATCTGCAAATCAAGTAAGCATAAAACGTTGGATTGCAAGGACATAAAGAATGCAGTATGTTTCGGATGTGGTGAGAAGGGCCACATCAAGACTACGTGCCCTGACTATGTCAAAGGAAGTACAGCTAAGGATAGAAAGCCTAAGAATGGAAGCGCTCCAACTCTCCTGATAAATGCATGAGGCAGTTCACATCAATGATGCCATCAGGTACATTCCTTATCATTTATCAGTAATATAAATGCTAAGAGTTCTGTTTTGATTCCGGTACCAATAAATCCTTCATAAATTGTAAGTATAGCAAACCTTTAAAATCTTCCACAAGAACCTTAGATATTAAGCGTAAGGTAAAACTTACAGACGAAAATCATAGGAACCATTTCTTCTATTCCTGTCAGAAATCTTCAGTCGTAAAATTCTGGAGTACCCTCTCTCCAGATGAAGTACGTCAGCATAAGTAGTTGATATCTCTTTGATCTCTCTCGATTGCGAATACCAGACGGTTTGACAAAAGCACCATATGAGGATTGGTGTATCTTAAAATGTTCCATAGATTGCTTCCATGCCTGATCAGTATGGAGGTTTAATGCATGGAACCACAAAGATATTCCAATGGTCATATGGTACTAAAATCAGCTAATGGTATTCAAAGAGGATATCCAAGAATGGAATTGTCCAAGTAAGTGTCTCTGATTAGGGAATCTGTGGACTCGTAACATAAATGTGTCACTTATCTGACACAGGCAATGATAGATGAACTGGAGCCTGAGATTTGGAAAATCTCTGTAACCTCCTTATGTCTTGATTATCTTCTCCAAAGACTACCCTGTTTACCTCCTGAAAGGCAAGTAGAGTTAAGATTTATATCCCGCATAGGGCTGAATTATTGTGAAATATCCACGGCGATTAGCACCATCATTATTGGAAGAATTGAAACCCTGATTAAATGAGTTTTAAGATAAAGGTTCATAAAGCCTAATTCAATATTCAGAGAATTCGGTATTATTTAAGAAAGACGGTTCATTGTGCTTAAGCATTGAATACCCCAACCCTATTTAGGTAACAATTAAGAATCGCCATCCGCTGCCCAGGATCGTCGATTTGTTCGACTAGCTGTAAGGATTAGCTATTCCTTAGAGATTGGTTTTAAGCAATGGTTGGAATAATCATCTCGCCTTAAATAAGCTAGTTTATAACTAATAGTCGATATATCATTATCAAGGCTGCTCCTTTATAGACCTTGTATAGATGGATTGTCGAACGTCCATTTGATGGATAAAATAGTGGTGAATCCAATTATCAGGATTTGAAAGTCACCCTGGAGCCGGCGGATAAGAGCATATAGATTATGATCATCTGGAAACAGCCAGTAATCGGCGGAAAGTCAATAATTGATGAAAGTCGCAAACCTCTTAAGTTCTTGTTAAGGAATCAGATTCCACATAAAGTATCACCCTTGAAGAGTGTACTGAATTTTAAATTTCACAGGCTAGTTAAGCTCTGAAAATATATAATTGAACCATTGGAGAAAGATCGAGTACGTCAAGATCAGTAAGCTTATAAGCTAAAATTTATTTAAGGGGCTTGATAGAACTCGCAATGTGTCCCACACTTGCGATTTAAAGATATGGCTGGACAACATGTCTATAGCAATGTCACATAATGATGTGAGGATTAATAGAACCTTATGTTGTGAAGAAATCAGTATCGATTGAGGATCGATAAGATTAGAAACTCTGAAAGAAGACGTGTACCTATTATAAGGGTAAACTTGAGTGCCTTAGAGGCCCAAATATGCTGTGGAAGATTAAGTCCATTATAAGACAAAAAGTACTTCCATCTTTTGTGAAAATCTCGAGCTCGAGATTTCTTTTAAGGGGGTGAGGATGTAACACCTCGTAAAATCATGTCCAATGATGTATTGACACGTGTAATAAACCCTAATAAAGTCAAACGTTGAATTAAGGGACTAATTTTGCGAAAGATCAAAAACTTTGATTATGGAAGGACTAGAAGTGTTATCATGCTTAAAATAAGTCTCTGAATAACCTCTCATGATATTCGTAATCTCATATTAAGCCACTTGTTGGATAAGCGAAACCGTTTGCATATAAATAGAAAGTTTGCACGGTGAAGGGTTAGAAGCGTCAACATGTTTAATAATACCTTTGAATGACCTTTTAGCAAACCTGAAACATTATTATATCTGATCATATTCTTGGGAACATAGAACATCGGCCAATTAGGTCTTTAATGTCAATAAGTATCAATACGCACAAGTTTGTGCGTTAAAAAGGGTTGAAAGTGTCAACATGTTAATTCTTACCTCTGAGTGACCTTTTAACAAACCCGAAGATTCGTAATATTCGATAATACTCTTGGGAATGCCCAATATGGATAACATAGGGCTTTGACGTAAGAAAGCGATCATACGCGCAAGTTTGCGCGTTAAAAGGACCAAAAGCGTCAATATTTAAAACTACACCTTTGAGCAACCATTTAAGCGAACTGGTGTGAACTGGAGTGTCGTAATACTCCATTGTACTCCATTATAATCTTAGGAATGCTTGTTGTTAACCTTGTAAGGCTTTTACGTCATTTCGCGATAATATGCGCAAGTTCACGCATTAAAGGGATTAAAAGCGTCAATATGCCAAACTAGGCCTCTGAATGACCCTTTTAACATATCGAGAAGTTTATGATGCTTGGTTATACTCTTAGATGTGCCTAATGTTGTAAATACATGGCCTTATGTGCTAAAAACATCGTTACGCAAGAGTTTTGAATTGCAGGGGCCAATAATGACAACAAATGAAAGTATGTATGTGTTGTACAAGAGCTTACGGACCGGGTACAGGGCCTTACGGTCCGTATACCAATGCCCAGTAGCAGAAAATTGAAAACCAGCTTTTGTTTACCTCCTTGTCTCACACATTTGATTCTAGGGGCCTTTGATGGTTTAGAAAAATGGTATTACACCTGTTATGATCTGGTTAAACCTCTCTAACACTTGTAACGATCCTATGCAATCCAAAAACCTATATAAAGGGCCTTGAACTTCATTTCATTTCACACCAAATTCTTGAGTTCTTGCTCTCCTACTCAAATCTGAGGGTCCTAATCATTTGGAACCTCTTTTTGAGTTATCTTCAGTCCTAAGGACCACTTGTAAGTGTTCCTTTCTTGCTTGGTTATTTTGTTTGGCTCTAAAAGTCGAAAAGTCAAGCGTTTTTGATAAACGCTTTGACTTTTAGATAGACCTTGTATGGTCAAGCAATGGTTCGCAACGAACATGGCTACGTGATCGTATTTAGGTAGGTGTTAAACCCTCAAAAGGGCACCTCCTAATTTCCACGTTTACTTAGTTAATTGTCGGGTCAAAGTAATTAAAATAAAAGTCAAACGAGTTGGTTTTTAAATAAAATTCATAACTAATGATGTAAAGGCAATAAAATCAGTTTTGTCACTTTAATAACTTGGTAAATAATAATTGAACATGTCTAGGCATGTTCAACCCGACAATTCTAAGTTTAGAATCGGTTCGCAACCGAAAGTCACAAAAGTTGACTTTTGCTTTGACTTTCAGTTCTGACCCGAATTAGCTTAGTTTAATTATGCCTTAGGGTTCCTTAGTGACCATATTATATGTTAGCATAACCCCCTAAAGTTATACTACTTGGTCCTTTAGAATTAGAGTTCATATGCATGTTTCCGTTATATGCCTAAAAGTTGACCATTATGCCCTTTTGATATTAAAACGAGATTTTTGAAAATGTGAGAGGACAAAAATCTTTATTACTGAATTATAAACATGTCCTAAAGATTTGACATTAGTTTGAGGTCTAAATTAAGAGTTATGCTCGATATCATAAATTGAAAGCTTTTTATTAAACGACATATTTGATATAAATCCTATTTAAACTCAAATTTTGACATCAAACCTTTTACTTATGTAAGATAATATTTTGGGATTTTTGGAAATTTTTAATAAATTTTAAAATGATCATAACATAGAGTTCTCGCATAGGCTCGGTAATTGACGATTACGCCCTTTTTACTAATAAAATGAGTTTTATACATCCTTTACATGCCAAACCTTATTCTACTGACTTTATATATTAAATAAGTTATTTTAAATAGTAAAGGTTGATCAAAATCTCAGATTCCCTTAATTAAACCGAATATCATCAAATACCGACTTTTATGCGATTTAGGCGCATAGTATGGTTTAAAACCATATTAGGCACCTAAAGCTTGATACCTACTGATGTTATGAATAATTTTTCATACTTTAATAGTAAATAAAAGTTTTGACTCAGATTTCCAAAATTAACCTTTAAAGCATATGTGAAATGACCAAAATGCCCATACGGTGCATAGTTTGGCCATGAATGGTAAATTTCACATATGTGAGATATGTTAATCATATAACTTGATAAAATAAATATTTTTACTGATTATTTAAGACCAGAAACTCAGATTATTATTTAACCTCTTTTATAAACATTAAAATGACCAAAATACCCTTACGGGGCATAAATTGGTTATAAATTCGTTTTGGGCATAATGGAAGGTATCCTACTGATATCCCAACATAATTAAGGCATATTAACTTGTGAAACATGTTCATGACTCATTTGGTTACCCGTTATGCATTTTACACGTTCGGTACGGTTTATGTAACTAGTTTACATAAATTAACCGAAACGGGTCAAACCTTATCATTTTCACTTCAAAATTCATAATGTGTTTAGTTTACCCATATTATACAAGTCTCCATACTTGTCTGGTCTAAACCATATTTTAATCCGGTATTCGCTTAATCATGCGTTTTGAACTGTATACATTTCTTTAAAACTAACCGGTCTAAGTTTAAACTTAAGTAAGACCCGTTAGAAATCTAATAGGTTATTAAAACCTTCGTTCCAGATTTATGAGACCAGAAAAAGATACCTGCACTTTCTGATTTGTACGGCTGGGATAAATTTGTATAATTTGCCCAGGTAAATACTTTTAGCTTATTTTCCTTTATACGGGCTTGGGATACGGTATTATAATAATACCGCTTGGTCGGGTGTGTAGTTATTTAAATCGGATTGTGATTAATATATTTACATAACTCGTTTTAATCTGTTTTGTTTGGTATATGGCCTTTGGGGGGTTAATGACCATGTCCTGGATATCCTCGGCTCATTCATTGAAATGGCCACGACTTAAGCACGGGGTGTAGGCATACACCTGACAGTTGCGTATGTATAAATGGTAATCCACAATAAGGAATTCTCCTTGTGGGCATTATACCTGTGGTGTGTCAGTTAATCTTGTCCGGCTCTTCTAACTGGCCCCGACGGATGGCAAACATATAAATTTGTATACAAGATTATTTTTAAAATAATTGTCCCAAGTTATAAAAGATATTTTGTGCCTTGTGCATTCAAATCAATTTCTTAAACATTTTCAAAATGAGTCGGTTAATTGTATTTACCAGTGAAAACTGACGTATTTTCCAAAAAAAGTTAAGTGCAGGTACTAATCGAAATGGTCTGGCTATTCCTAGCATCAATAAAGAGTCATGCAAGCTTAGATGTTTATAAATCTGTTGAACAATGTTCCTTTTTACTTGATCCACCTGTGGATCCCTTACAACCGTTTTTGTAATAATTGATATTACTTTCATTTGGTTTGTAATGTTTTTATCTTTCGACATCCGCTGTGTATTAAACAGTGATAAATTATCTATGATGATATCAACTACGTCACGATACTCCCCACCGGGCCCACCGATAATACGTGGAAATATCGGGGTGTGACATAGGGTTAGCCTGAACAGATTGATAGCATAACGATAAGCGACGCGTAAAATGAAACAAGTGACAGTGGGCCGAACAGCAGTTCGATCGGATGGTAGTCCGATTGGACAGCCGGTCGTTTGAGAGTTAGTCCGCTCGGATGGTCATCCGATCGGGTGACCTTTCGAGTGGATTGTTTCTTCCTTTGTGAAGGATGTGTTTGTGTATGATGGTTTGACTTTTGAAGTTTTCGTTGTAGCATTTTGAAAACTTAGAAGTATCTCTACCTTTCAGGTCGATCGATCGAACGACCGTTCGATCGTACGACAGTCCGATTGGTTGGACCCTTCAGCGAGAGCAAGTTCACTGCAGATTGTCACTCGATCGGACGGTAGTTCGATCGGGTGATGATGTGTGTAAAATGCAACATATAAATTACATCAAATAAGGCATAAAACTAACCCTTTTTAAGTACTAATATTGGAAAAAGAGTGTTTTTGTCTTCCTTTTGTATTTTCAGGATTAAATGAGCTCAAAAACACAAAAGAAGTAAAAAGACAGCTAATTCCAACATAAATACAAGGAAAGGAACATAAGTGGACTGCCCGACCCCTCAACGGCACCTTCCAAAGCAAAATAGAGAAGGCAGAAGACTGAACACGCCCCGTGCTCAGCCAGCACGGGGCCGTGCCCAAGAAGCAGCAGAAAAGACAAACCTATAGAAGCTTCTATTGCCCACCACGGGCCGTGTCCAGCGGACACGGGGGCGTGTCGAAAGTACAGCAGGCGCATTAATTGTAATTGCGAATTACAATTAATGAGGAGAGAGAGTGTCAGACAGGCACGGGACCGTGCCCAGCGGACACGGGGCCGTGCCCAGCTCTCTGTTCAGCCTATAAATAGGAGTGCTTGGATTCAATTCAACTCATCCCTTGGCACACCACCTCTCTCACACTTCATCCACCACCCACCACCATCACAACACCATCATCCACCACCATCATCCATTGTCCATCGTAGAGTGTGTGAGTCGTCTCGGGATCCAAGATTGATCGTAAGAGTTCTTGACAATCAAGGCCATGTTTGCCTAAGTCTCTTACATCACTTGGTGAAGACAAAGTGTCTAGTATAATACTTTTTATTTCTAATCTTTTGCACTTTTTATTTGGTTTTGTATTAATGACTTTGATAACTAGTTACTTATGTTGAAGGTGATCTTTCCTTATCGTTTGTCCGTGGTGTCTTGGCATTATTTTACTGTCTATATAAAATAAAGGATTTTCACCATTCATATCTCCACGGTCTATATGGAGGTATGTTGGCTACCTGGTCGGGGGTTAAGGGAATGGTTTGGTAAAGGTCTTGCCATTGTTCAGCGTTTAGAGGTCCTGCAATGGACCTGGGTCAAATTTAGTAGGACCTCCTTCAATGCTTCACGGCATTGGATGGCGGGGGTCCAAACTCTTTGATCCCCTCGTAAGTTAACTACTATTAATACTATAACCCGGCTATTTAGGACTGTATCCCTGCTGACTCAGACTACTTAGCCGAGGGTAACGTCACCGCCAAAAGCGGGGCCTACCATAATACTGCATTAATAACTTAATTCATTATCTTCTAATAATCCACCCTTTTAGGATTGTATCCTTGCTGACTCAAACTACTGGGGTGAGGGTAACGTCACCTTCAAAAGAGGGGCCTACTACAATAACTAAGATAATCTCTTAATTATGTGCAAAAGTGCGGAAATAATCAAAGGTTATACTAGATACGAGTCGGAACCAAGTGATTCATCTTGTCTATCTGTTTTTCTTTTATTTTTATTTTCAGCATTTTAGTTAGTTTTTATTTTTCTTAGTTTAAAACATTTTTCTAAACCTTTTATTCTGATTAGACGTTGAGGATAAACCGGTACTAAAAGCTCTTGTGTCCTTGGACGACCTCGGTATCTTACCAACGCTATACTACGCTCACGATGGGTGCACTTGCCCATATGTGTGTTTAGTGTTAGTAAAATATCGTGTTTTATAAATTTAAAACTTGGCTAAAATAAGTGTTAAAAAGGGCTTAAAATATACACCTAATATATATAACACTTCACACGCATCAGGTGACAACCCGTGTGTATTGAAGTTCCAAAACATCACATAGTCGGATGGTCGATCGATCGGGTGATAACTCGATCGGACGGCAATTCGTTCGGTGTTCCAAAACTTTTAGGATTGTATCCTTGCTGACTCAAACTACTGGGGTGAGGGTAACGTCACCTTCAAAAGAGGGGCCTACTACAATAACTAAGATAATCTCTTAATTATGTGCAAAAGTGCAGAAATAATAAAAAGGTTATACTAGATACGAGTCGGAACCAAGTGATTCATCTTGTCTATCTGTTTTTCTTTTATTTTTATTTTCAGCATTTTAGTTAGTTTTTATTTTTCTTAGTTTAAAACATTTTTCTAAACCTTTTATTTTGATTAGACGTTGAGGATAAACCGGTACTAAAAGCTCTTGTGTCCTTGGACGACCTCGGTATCTTACCAACGCTATACTACGCTCACGATGGGTGCACTTGCCCATATGTGTGTTTAGTGTTAGTAAAATATCGTGTTTTATAAATTTAAAACTTGGCTAAAATAAGTGTTAAAAAGGGCTTAAAATATACACCTAATATATATAACACTTCACACGCATCAGGTGACAACCCGTGTGTATTGAAGTTCCAAAACATCACATAGTCGGATGGTCGATCGATCGGGTGGTAACTCGATCGGACGGCAATTCGTTCGGTGTTCCAAAACTTTTGAAGTTAGATTTGAAAACTAAATGTGGGGCCAAGGTGCGAGTCGTTAGGGTGGCCGGTCGTTCGGGTGGCTGTCCGTTCGGACAATAGTCCGATCGGATGACACTCCATCCTGGTCGACCTAATCGTCTTCTTCCTTGGTCATTCTGGTAGTTTGTCGTTTTATCGAGATGATTTGATAACGTATTAGACAACAGAAACCTTGTCACGACTCAGTAGCCTGATCGGACAGGAATCACCCAAATCCGGCCGGTTAACTGTTCGGGACGGTGTTCCATGTTTAACCTGAAATCAGTAATCTCGTGGATAGAATCCAGATCTTGAACCAACACATCAACAAGCAAGTGTAGAAGGTTAGAACAAGCTCCGATTCTTTCGGTTTTGAGTGCATTGAGTGTAAAAGAGTTGAAAGAAAGTTGGAAATCCATCTTTCAATCCTTTTCACCGTGAATATCTTTAGATCTATGAAAGGTCTTTGTTTATTTATGTGGAAATCATTTGGATCTAAGTTGTTCTTGGTGGATTGAAGCCAAAACATGAAGTTCTCAAGAACACCATGATGGCATCATCCTAGAACACCTCAAATCTAGTGATTTCACGGTTAAAAGTTAAGATTCAAAAGATAGAAAGGTGTAGGAGTGCGTGCAGGTTAAGGAAGTACAAGATTTAGGTGGAAAACTTACAAGAATTGCGAGAAATCTGAAGAAAAGTGGGCAAGAATGCTGGTCGGACGAGAGTTTCCAGAAATGGTAAGTTTGATGTTAAAAGGAGGGTATTTATAGGGTTTCCCAAAAAGGAAAAGGGAGGAGAAGGGCTGATCGATCGGGTGGCAGCCCGGTCGAATGCCTGGTCGATCGAGCGGCTGGTCGATCGGCTGGTCACTTGGTCGATTGGCCACTTTATTCAAGCGTTCGGTGCGACGAGTTTTGCCGTTTTGATTGCGATTGTGAGCGTTGTGATGCGATAGAGTTTCCTAGTCAAATTACTTTTAATCCCAACTACTATATCAACATACAATCATCCTTAATCCATATTCATTTAGTGTTTGCGATTCGATTACGATTGAGTTTCCTTGTCTTCCTTTGACTTCAATCTTGACTTTGACTTTGACTTTCGAAACACGGGGTGTTACACCATAGGCTTTGACTGATTAAGTGTGAACAAGTAACTAGTCATACCGAGCAAACCAAGGTGAGTTCACTTCTCTGAAAACAAGCATGCGTCTGGTGGGGACAATCAAACAGACAAACAAATAAACAGATTTTCATAAACCCACATCCTTGTAGGGGATGTGAGGCAGTTTTCACGAACCCATATCCTTGCAGGGGATATGAAGCAGTTTTCAGTAAATGTTGATGTTGGATAATACACTCACTTTCTATCACTTAATTCCCATCATACTACCGGGTTAGTTGCTTGTAGGGCAACAGGGTAATTAGTTGATAGCGCTATTAGGTTTGGCACCCTCACGACGTACCTGGATAGGACGGGCGTGAACTAATAACTTTAAAATCATGACCAATGTTTGATAGAGCATTGGGGAAGGGCAAAAAGGGGCCGTCTGCGGTATCGAGTTATTATCAACGTAACATAACGTAAATCAATACTTGGTAACAAACGGTTAAACAAAACTGTGAGCTCACCAACGTTGTCTAATACACTTTTCTGCATGCTTGCAGGTCCTTAGGTACACTGACATGGAACTTGTTGTCAGGGAAGCTGTAGTGGACATGGGTCGTGACTTTTGGAAACGCTTCTCGCTGTTGCATTGTTTTGAACATTTTCATTTAAACTTATTGAACAAATTATTATGCTTCCGCTGAACATGTTCGATTTTCTAAACTGGTATTTGAGTTACACTATTTTATTTAATGGGAAAGTTCTATTTTCTTTATGGTTCAATGTGATTAGTGGCTAGATCCTGGTATCTCACACGCCTCGAGGGGGTTTCCGCTTGTGGTATTTTTGGGGGTGTGACACTCACACCGTGCCGCAGAGGACGGGAGTGAACTAATGTACTTGGGCACTTACTCAATGATGATAGTCATTGACGCAGGGCACATAAACATGACTCCAGTCAGTAGTCGATATGGTAACGGGTCTAGTGGTTTACAACATGGGGTAGCCCCCACTGGTATATGGTTTGGGAAACAAGGAACTGGTTAAAGCATGGTTTTCGAAATAACTTATGGTTTTTGGAACAACTCTAAAACAGACAACCAACTGTGAACTCGCTCAACATTTTTGTTGACTCGTTGTTACATGGCTTGCAGGTCGTTAGGTACTTAGCTGTAGTTTGCACAGCAGCGAAGGAGTCGTTGTGGGACATGGACCATTGTGTGCCATGTTAAACTTTATGAACTTTAAACTTACATTTGGGTTTTGAACTTAATGCTTCCACTGTTAACTTAGGCTTTACTTATTTGGGTCACACTAATCATATTGATTGTGTTGGGTTTTATTTACTTATTTATATTGTTCAATATGATTGGTGGCTTGATCCTGGTTAGTCACGTCCCCTGCGGTGATACTTCGCTTGTGGATTTTGGGGGTGTGACAGATTGGTATCATAGCCATTGGTTATAGTGAACTTGGTTTTAAAAAGGGAAAAGCTTTTTGATAAAAACCAGACTATTGTGACAACCCTCACCAAACCAGGTATCTGTACGAATTAATTAATATTTAATTACTGCTTAATTGCTGTGCTTGCCTACAGTTGTGATTAAACTGCTTCTTGATTTCTGATACATACATATTCATGCATCATACTTTATTACTGTCACTCTATTATTTACACACAAACCTTAGTGACAACCTTGATGCACGAAAGCAGAGTGAGCACACTATACGGGATACCCAGTAAACATGCTGACATAGCCAGCATCAGACAGGCAGTATCTCTGAGGCCAGTATGAGCCGGGAATAGCTTACTACACTAGTAGGGAGTGTAGGGAGGTGAGGATTGTTAAACTGCGTCACTAGGTGATAGTTATAGTGACCGGATGTGCCTAAAACATGCTTTAATTACAAAATTCTGCACTTTAATACAAAATTCAGCATTTAACATAACTAGTAAAGTGCAAAAACATGGGAAAATAATACTAGACACTTTCCAAAGTGTCAGGAATTCATTGTGTCACTAAAACAAATATTAACGACAATTTAAATGCTTATTTAGCACTTTAACGGATTAATATCCAACCGAACAACCGGACTTTACCCGGAACATAAAAATATTGTCAATGACATTGTTTTTCCTTTTCTGAGCCAGTTTGGGTCCCCGAACACCCTAACACCCGTTATATTACATAACACACTATTACACTAATTTAGTTACTTAACTAAACAAACTAGATCACTTAACTTTGGTTGAAATTGAACCATGACCCCCCCCCCCTAACCGAACGGTCACCACAAGGGTGACACCCTTTTGTCCTTGTTGATTATTTAAATCCAAGTGCTAAATATCTAGGAGACACTTTATCTAGTGGTTAATGGTGATTAGAGGTTATAAGTAAACACAAGGGATAAGAGCTTTCATTTTCATTTCACCAACACTTAAACAAAATTTCACTCTCTCTCTCCCTCTTGCCATTACTCTCGGCCGAACACAACCATCATCACCACCACTACCTTCAAGTCTTGATCAACCATTTCTTACATACTCAAGGGTGCAAGGTGACATACAAGCAAGCTCGGTGCTTACAGAATCTCAAGGACCTCTCTACATCGCTATTAACCACCTTGTTTTCGCTTTGATTCTTCCCTAGCCTTGAGCTAGTTGTAAGTGATTCTAAACACTCTCTTGTTCATGTTTAAAGTGGTTAATAAGAAGTTTAACGGTTAAAACTCAAGATCATGCGAAAACAAAACTTAAAGTCTTGTAAGAAAGATGAACAAGGTGGTTAAAGAGTAAATAATGGTGTAAAACTCATGAATCTTGTTTAGTTATGGTTATTTTATGTTGTTGGATGCTAGTAGTGGAATGGATCGTCATCTAACCATGCTAGATCATGTTCATGGAACATGAACTAGCATTATGTTAAGTAGGGAAGTTACAAGATGACGAACCCTTTCATACATAAACATGAACTTGTGTAAAAATAGTTTTTCTTGTAAAATGGAGTTCTAAACTAGTAGATCTAAAGACTTACAAGTGGTATTTTCGAAGAACCAAGTAAAATACACATGTCTTATTTTAAATCCGGATCTTTCATAAACTCAAGGTGTTTTTGTGAACAAACAAGTGTGTAAACACTTGTGTAACAAAAGGGTTTAACAAAGAAATACTTTCGTAATTTTTGACTAAGAAGTTGTAAATTACATATTCTTTAAGAATAATGTTTTCAAGAAACAAAAGTTATTTTTAAAGATGACGAGATCTACTAAATGTGTTGAAAAGTTACTACATATTTTTACACAACTTACAAGTTCATGTGTTTGCGGTTTATGCTTATTTTGACTAGTTTGACGATTGAACATTGAATATTGATGATTGGAAAATTGTTGATTGAATTTTGAAAAGAAAATGATACGCTAGTAAGCGTGGCCACCTCCAGTTACAGAGGAAACTCTGGCGAAATTTTTCCAGAATATAACACTTAGAATATTTTGGTGACAAGTGTTTATAAATATATTTTTGACTTGTTTTCCAAACAAACTTCACCATGATTTTTATTACAAAATTACCAAGTGTCGGAGGTGGATTTTCTTAAATAAAACTTGTTAAATATATATTGAGAATATATATTTCATAATAAAACACTTGTGTGGTTTTATGATTATTTTGAGAACTATATATTATTTTTAGAGTAAAAGTAATATAACTGGAATACATTATGAAAGCACGACTCTAAAAGAATACCAACGCTATCACAAATAAATGTCTAAATTACACTGGTATTATTATTACCACCCGAACTTTAAATGTAACTTACGTGTTTTTGGAAAAATACTCCTAAATGTGTATTTTGATAAAAGTGTTATTTTGGAAATTGTAAGGTATAAAATATAATATTTTTGGGAAAAATATGTATATTTTGGAGATAGAATATTTTAGACAAATGAATAAAAATATATTTTATTAAGTGAGACTTAAAAGTATATTTTTGGAATTACGAAAACGCACATGTATTAAAACCCCCATCCTTGGGAAGGAATATAATTATTAAATAATTAAGAAGTGTAAATACGAAATAGTTGCCTAACTATTTCCCAAAAACGTTAAACCATAAGCCAAGGCACGGCCGTCCATATAATAGAAGTTAGTACGTGTAGGTCGTCACGCAGCAGGTTATTTTGGGACGGACTATTTCGAGATGCACTTCTGTGAGTTCATGTCCCCCTTTTCTCTTAACTGTTTTCAGTTTTTATACTTCGGGGGTGAAATACATGTTACTATGATTACGAGTACTTTTTACATGGTATGGTTAGCGTAAGGAGGGTTACTACTTAGATCATGTGAGTGAGTAGGCGGGAAATGGAGGCCATTAATCCTCATGGTAGGACCGAGGGTCATTAGCGGTATATCTATCTGGGTGTAGCGAGCCCAACTCCAGGCCCAACAGTACGGACCTCGGGGTGACTTTGAGCCCGACGCAAAAATCTGCTAGGTTTGAGTCTTCCTATATCACTTCACACATATCAATGGCCTTGCAAACCATTGGTTATCTCTTTATTTCCTTATTTGCTACATACCAGGAATTTTATACTTACAAAGGTTTTACATACTCACTATACATGAACTCGCTCAACATTTTTGTTGATTTTTCCAACTTACATGTATTTCAGGGAATTAGGGATCTGGCGAGGTATGTCATGTTTTCAAGCTGCGTAAGAAGTGCGATGTCATCCAAGTTTGGGAGTTGTGGCTTTTACCTGGACGAGTCACAAGTCTTGAGCTGTGTTTGTTTCATGTCTGTGGTTGTGTCTTTTGAACAATGTTTTTAGTTTGTTATGTTGCATTTTCGTTGCATGTGTCGACATTTGAAAACAATGTTGTGGTATTTTGTTTTTAAAACATGAAGTAATGGATGATCATCGTGGTTTTAAATTCATATAGCTTTGATGTGATTAAGCTATGGTATTAAGAAGTCACACCATAATAAACCCACGCTTCCGCAAAGCCAGGGTGTGACAGATTGGTATCAGAGCTTCTTTCATAGCGAACTAGGATTCCTTCTCGAGTTTAGACTATGATCACTAGGGCTCTCACGAAAACATTTTTACATTGCATACATTACGTCCAGATCCCAGGTACAAAACATTTTTACAAACAAAAGTGGAACATATTTATTTTAAAATTTTGGTTGGTCGGGAGACAAGGGATTCAGCCGGGTGGCTGGGGAGGTTCTGGTCGGGGGACCAGGGAGTCAGTCTGAGAGGCTGGGAGGATAGTCTAGTGGGACTAGGAGATTCAGTCTGAGAGGCTGGGAGGATAGTCTAGTGGGACTAGGAGATTCAGTCTGAGAGGCTGGGAGGATAGTCTAGTGGGACTAGGAGATTCAGTCTGAGAGGCTGGGAGGATAGTCTAGTGGGACTTGGAAGTTCAGTCCGAGAGGCTGGGAGGTTAGACTAGTGGGACTAGGAGAATTACTTGATTGCTTATTGGTGACTAATGTTTATATGATTATATGATTGATTACTTGTGCATGTGTGTGTTTGTGTTACAGACATCATGCCTTCTTCATCAGACACTGGAGTTTCCAACACTCTGGACCCTATGGCGATAGTATCAGATGACATAGTTTCATCGGAGCACGAGGTGTACACATCCGATACTACCAGCACAGACGATGATGACTTTCAGCCCTTTGCGCTGCCTGACATCGTAGCCGAGCCTGCTGATGGCCATCTCGCTGGGGATTTACCACTCGTGGTGATCCCTGCTCCTATACCCCTTGCCGCTTATCCCGTTGTAGATTTGCCACTTGTTGATGTTTTTGACGATGATGTCGATTTATTTGAGGAGGACCCACTTGAGGATGACCTTGAGGACGAGGCCCCTATTGCTGCAGATGATATCCAACTCATTGCTGACGATCCTGCAGGAGAGGCCCCTGTTCATTCACCTGTCCCAGACTCATTTGAGTCTGTGGCGTCCACATCTTTGCATACACAGGGAGTGCAGCACCACTCACACGACGCCGACCCTGATATGGCGTCATCAGCTGCACCTACACATGACTTTGAGTTTGATCACGATATTGAGGATGATCTTGTGTTTCCACCTGGTTTTGATCCAAACCATGACATTGAGTTCATACACTTAGACCAGCACTTGGAGGATCCTGTAGCCCCTGTCGATCCCTTGTTTGCTGATCCAGCTGATTTTGAGATGGATTTTGTTGATCCGGAGCCGGCTGTGGCCCCTGAGCCAGTTGTCGCTCCTAACCCGGCATTGGAGCATGACCCTGTTCATGCCAATGCACCTGCTGTTGCTCCTTTGGTTGATGATATACCTGTTGATGATCATCCTGTTGTTGTTCCACAGTTGGTGGATGATCATGTTGTTGATGTTCGTATTGATGCTCCATTGTTGTTAGAGGATCCTGTTGTCGCCCCACTTCCAGATCCTATGCCGGTGATGTTCGACCGCGCACCTTTTGCGACCCACATTGATCCACGATACGCACACACCCACAATGGGTGGATAGATGACGACGATGATTTCCCACCTTTCGTGGTGCCTGTTACACCCCCTGTGGCACCCGTTTTAGCCCCTGTTTCAGCTCCCATTGATGTTCCTTTGCTTCCCACACGTATCACAGATACTCACCGCACAGATCTCCCGATCACTTATCTCCAGGACATTCCTCCACCCCGTCCTGGGGAGGGTTCGTCACGTCATCCGTTTGGTCATACACCTTTTGTGTCAGAAGGAGGCCAGTTTATGCCTCAGATTGTTCATCCCACTGTTGTTCCCGCTACTGCACCATTTACTGTACCATCCTTCACTCCACCTAGTGAGTCGTTCCTTTGGACTACGCCCCCCATTATGCCACCGACGGATCCGTATCACTTATACCACGTGGGGTATTCTACGGAGGATGCTCTCACATCTTTCATGATACAGTAGGAGGCGCTGACCCGTCACGTACAGGAGCTAGAGAGAGCTCAGCGACTCCCGTGCCACTGCCAGACCCCACCTGCAGTATCACACCCTCCTCGACCACTTTCACCTGATTCTGCCGCTCGTTTTTGGACTCCCGAGCAGCAGATAGCTTACTTACTACGTGCTCATCGCGCTATGGAGGAGGACTGGCTTCATATGCGACGTTTACTCTTTTCTCGTTTTCCCCCTCCTCCACCGCCATCAGCTTAGGCCTTTTTGATTCGACGCAGGTAGACTTTTGGTGAGATGATCGCGATTGTGCAGACTACACAGCTTTTGGAGACCACATTTTTTATGATTGTGACTTTTGATGATCTGTATATTTGTTGCTATTGTCACTGATTAGATAGTTTGTACTAGGGCGATGTGGCCCTTAGTCACTGATGATGTATGATACAGTTATGAACTTGTAAACCTTACATTGTGGTCTTGATTTATGACAGCTCAATCGCAGTATTCTCATTATATGTGATGTTGATTGATTGTTTATGTTCTATAACATGAGATGTTATATGGTTAATTTATTTATAACATGAGATGTTATGTGGTTGATTTATTTATAACATGAGATGTTATGTGTTGATATTGTTGAATACGTACGTACACTTTACTTACTATGACCTGACCTGCTTGAACCATCTATTAGAAGATGCCACCAAGACGCGAGACGCGTATGCCTGCAAACGAGGCAGAACTTCAAGGAATCATTGCTGTCGCCATTGCGCAGTATGCAACCTCACAAGGAGGAACCAGCGGAAGCAATTCAAACAATAACGGCAATAACAATCCACCACATGGTAATGTTAAGTCGTTTGGGATGTATTACAATACATTTGGATATTTATAGCACGTCCGCTAATACCATTTGTATATTCTACCGTATGTGCAGGGTGCACTTACAAGCAGTTCCTAGACTGCAAGCCTGTGAACTTTGACGGCACCGGAGGTGCTTTGGCTTTTGTAAAATGGGCCGAAAAGACGGAGTCTGTTCTCCGAATGAGCAAGTGCGCTCCAGACCAACAAGTGACTTACATTTCTGGGCTATTTTTGGACGGAGCCCTGTCCTAGTGGAACTTACAAGTGCAAACTCTTGGTGAAGCCGCTGCTTACGCGTTGACATGGGCTGAGTTAAAAGAATTGATGCGAAAGAAGTATTGTTCTCGTGCTGAGATACAAAGGTTGGAGATTGAGTTCTGGCATTTAAGGATGGACGGTCCCAAGATCGCAGAGTACGTTCAAAGATTTCATGATTTATCCCACGTTGTGCCGTACATGGTCACACCAGAATTCAAACGGATCGAGCGCTTTATCTGGGGTTTAGCTCCACAGATCATGAGTATGGTCACTACTTCCAAGCCTACAACAATCACAGAGGCTATCAATCTGAGCGTGTCTGTTACTGAGGAAGCCATCCGCCTGAACAAGTTTTCGAATGTTGAGCCAAAGAAGAAAGAGACTCACGTAGAGTCGTCTGGTGAGAATAAGAGGAAATTATCGAACTTCAAGCAGAGAACTAGCAATGTTGGCAAGAAAGGAGAATCAAGCGCACCGGTCCAAGCTGCAACTGGTGTTGGAAAGAAGGGGAAAGGATATATGGGTACTCATCCCAAGTGTAACACCTGCCAGCGTCATCATTCTGGTCGGTGTGGGCCAAAAGTATGTGAAGCTTGTGGAAAAGTTGGCCACCTGAAGGATAACTGCTGGGCTAGTGCAGGCCGGGGAGGCCAAGGAGGTTTTGGTAATCGGAACAATAATCGTGGTGGCAATGGTAATCGTGTACAAGGGAATAATGGAGGTAATGGAAATCGAGGGAACAATGCAAATCAAGCTGGGGATGTGAATCGAAATCAAAACAACAATCAAGCGGGGAACGGAGGTGGTAATGGGCAAAAATTGGGTTGTTTTAACTGCGGTGACATTGAGCACTTTAAGAGGGACTGCCCAGGATTGAACCAAGCCCGCGGAAGAGTGTTTAACATGGAGGCGAGGGAAGCGCGCCAGGATCCCAACGTTGTTACTGGTACGTTCCCTATAAACCAACGCTTTGCATCCATTTTGTTTGATACTGGTGCGGATTATAGTTTGGTGTCATTAAAATTTAAGAATATACTTGGGTTGACGCCTAGTAAGTTAGACGTTCCGTACTCCACCGAATTAGCAAATGAGAAACTAGTTGAGACCAGTGAAGTTGTCCGAGGTTGTGTGATTGAACTAGGAGGGCACGAGTTTATGCTAGACTTACTACCTGTCGAGTTGGGAAGCTTTGATGTGGTAGTGGGAATGGATTGGTTGTCCAATAACAAAGCCGAGATCGTTTGCCACGAGAAGACCATCCGCATCCCACTGACGGATGAAGAAACGATCATAGTGCACCGAGAGAAGCATGATACGCCGCTGAGAATTATTAGTTGTCTGAAAGCTAGAAAGTGCTTGAAGAAGGGATGTGTTGCATTCTTAGCACACATTGTGGATAAGGAAGTTGCTGAACCAAAGATTGAAGACATTCCAGTCGTCAAGGAATATCCGGAAGTCTTTCCAGAAGACTTGCCTGGATTACCGCCTCAAAGGAAATTCGAGTTCCACATTGACTTGGTTCCAGGTGTCGCGCCTGTAGCCAAGGCACCCTACAGACTTGCGCCTTCAGAGATGCAGGAGTTGTCGACACAACTCCAGGAGCTATTGGACAAAGGATTCATCAGACCAAGCTTCTCACCTTGGGGAGCTCCAGTACTGTTCGTTAAGAAGAAAGACGGTAGTTTCCGTATGTGCATTGACTACCGGGAGTTGAATAAGTTGACTATCAAGAACAGATATCCTCTGCCAAGGATTGATGACTTATTCAACCAACTGCAAGGTTCAAGCTACTACTCGAAGATTGATTTGTGATCTGGTTACCATCAGCTGAGAATACAAGAGTAAAGTATTCCTAGAACCGCTTTCAGAACTCGCTATGGACACTACGAGTTTCTGGTGATGCCGTTTGGGTTGACAAACGCGCCAGCTGTTTTTATGGATTTGATGAATAGAGTTTGTAAGCCGTACTTGGACAAGTTTGTGATTGTGTTCATAGACGATATCTTGATTTATTCGAAGACGAAGAATGAACACGAACAGCATCTAAGAGCTATTTTGGAGTTGCTGAAAAAGGAAAAGTTGTATGCCAAATTCTCGAAGTGCGAGTTTTGGCTACGCGAAGTCCAGTTTCTTGGACACGTGGTTAATGGAAATGGAATCCATGTTGATCCCACAAAGATCGAGGCGATAAAGAGCTGGGAGACTCCAAAGACGCCGACCGAGATTCGCCAGTTCTTAGGTTTGGCTAGCTACTATCGAAGATTTATTGAGGATTTTTCAAAGATCGCTCAACCATTGACTTTCCTCACGCAGAAGGATAAGAAGTTTGATTGGGGAATCAAACAGGGAGAAGCATTCCAGTTACTGAAAGACAAGCTTTGCAATGCGCCGATCTTAGCGCTACCAGAAGGAACTGATGATTTCGTGGTATACTGTGACGCCTCGTGTCAAGGATTGGGTTGCGTGTTGATGCAACGCTAGAAAGTTATAGCTTACGCTTCACGCAAATTGAAAGTTCATGAAAAGAACTATACCACGCATGATTTGGAGCAAGGCGCAGTGGTATTTGCGCTGAAAATCTGGAGACATTATTTGTATGGTACAAAGTTTACAATCTTTATGGATCATAAGAGTCTGCAGCACATATTCGACCAGAAAGAGCTTAATATGAGGCAAAGACGTTGGGTCGAATTCTTAAACGATTACGACTGCGAGATCAAATACCACCCGGGGAAAGCGAATGTGGTCGCTGATGCCCTGAGCCGAAAAGAAAGGATCAAGCCCATAAGGGTTAGGGCTTTGGAGATGATCGTACAGACAGACCTCTCTCTGCGCATTCGTGCCGCCCAGAAAGAAGCTCTGAAAGAAAGGAATATTGAAGAGGAATATCTCCGTGGGATGGAGAAGCAATTAGTGCCAAACGAGGAAGGAACGCTATGCTTCATGAAAAGGATTTGGGTTCCCCTGTTTGGTGGTTTGAGAAAGATTACTTTTGATGAAGCTCACAAGTCTCGGTACTCAATTCATCCCGGTGCGGATAAGATGTACCAAGATCTTAAGGATTATTACTGGTGGCCTAGGATGAAAGGCGATGTTGTTGTTTATGTTAGAAAGTGTTTAACGTATGCCAAAGTGAAAGCTGAATAGCAGAAGCCTTCAGGACTTCTACAACAACCCGAGATTCCCAAGTGGAAATGGGAACAGATTTCAATGGATTTCGTAATGAAGTTACCAAGGACACCCAGAGGCCATGATATGATTTGGGTGATAGTTGACCGCCTAACAAAGTCCGCACATTTCTTACCAATCAAAGAAAAGGACAACACGAGTAAACTTGCGGAAATATACATGCGAGAGATTGTTGCACGTCATGGAGTGCCTCTCTCAATCATCTCTGATAGAGATGGGAGATTTGTATCAAGGATTTGGCAATCCTTCCAAGAAGCTTTTGGCTCGCAGTTGAATCTGAGCACTGCATTTCATCCGCAAACTGATGGCCAAAGTGAACGAACTATTCAGACTTTGGAGGATATGCTGAGAGCATGTGTAATGGATTTGGGTGATAGCTGGGATAATCATTTACCATTGGTCGAGTTTTCGTACAACAACAGCTACCACACAAGCATTGGAGCCGCGCCATTTGAAGCTCTTTACGGACGCAAGTGTCGATCACCACTATGCTGGGCTGATGCAGGTGATAGGCAGCTTGTTGGTCCCGAAATAGTCCAAGAGACGACAGACAAGATTGCGCAGATTCGAAAGCGCATCGAGACGGCTCGCGACAGACAGAAAGCCTATGCAGATCCAAAGCGCAAACCTTTGGAATTTCAAGTTGGGGATATGGTTTTATTGAAGGTTTCAACCTGGAAGGGTGTGGCACACTTCGGAAAGCGTGGGAAGTTGAATCCGCGTTACATTGGCCCGTTCAAGATACTGCAAAGGATTGGGCTTGTAGCTTACAAGTTGGACCTACCTGCGGAACTCAATGGTGTTCACGATACATTCCATGTATCAAATTTGAGAAAGAGTCCAACACAAGAAACGGTGATCATTCCTGCCGACGAAGTTCATATCGACGACACGCTCCACTTCACTGAAGAACCTGTCGAGCTTACGGATTGGAAAGTTAACAAAACTCGTAGGAGCAGTGCCAAACTCGTCAAAGTTCGTTGGAATGCAAGACATGGACCTGAATTCACGTGGGAACGTGAGGATCGTATGAAGGAGAAATACCCCCGTTTATTTCCCAAGACCCCTGCAACTAGAAGCAGAGCCTAAAATTTCGGGACGAAATTTATTTAACAGGGGGAGAATGTGACAACCCTCACCAAACCAGGTATCCGTACGAATTAATTAATATTTAATTACTGCTTGATTGATGTGCTTGCCTACAATTGTGATTAAACTGTTTCTTGATTTCAGATACATACATATTCATGCATCATACTTTATTACTGTCACTCTATTATTTACACACAAACCTTAGTGACAACCTTGATGCACGAAAGCACAGTGAGCACACTATACGGGATACCCAGTAAACATGCTGACATAGCCAGCATCAGACAGGTACTGTCTCTGAGGCCAGCATGAGCCGGGAATAGCTTACTATACTAGTAGGGAGTGTAGGGAGGTGAGAATTGTTAAATTGCGTCACTAGGTGATAGTTATAGTGACCGGATGTGCCTAAAACATGCTTTAAGTACAAAATTATGCACTTTAATACAAAATTCAGCATTTAACATAACTAGTAAAGTGCAAAAACATGGGAAAATAATACTAGACACTTTCCAAAGTGTCAGGAATTCATTATGTCACTAAAACAAATATTAACGACACTTTAAATGCTTATTTAGCACTTTAACGGATTAATATCCAACCGAACAACCGGACTTTACCCGGAACATAAAAATATTGTCAATGTCATTGTTTTTCCTTTTCTGAGCCAGTTAGGGTCCCCGAACACCCTAACACCCGTTATATTACATAACACACTATTACACTAATTTAGTTACTTAACTAAACAAACTAGATCACTTAACTTTGGTTGAAATTGAACCATGACCCCCCACCTAACCGAACGGTCACCACAAGGGTGACACCCTTTTGTCCTTGTTGATTATTTTAATCCAAGTGCTAAATATCTAGGAGACACTTTATCTAGTGGTTAATGGTGATTAGAGGTTATAAGTAAACACAAGGGATAAGAGCTTTCATTTTCATTTCACCAACACTTAAACAAAATTTCACTCTCTCTCTCCCTCTTGCCATTACTCTCGGCCGAACACAACCATCATCACCACCACTACCTTCAAGTCTTGATCAACCATTTCTTACATACTCAAGGGTGCAAGGTGACATACAAGCAAGCTCGGTGCTTACGGAATCTCAAGGACCTCTCTACATCGCTATTAACCACCTTGTTTTCGCTTTGATTCTTCCCTAGCCTTGAGCTAGTTGTAAGTGATTCTAAACACTCTCTTGTTCATGTTTAAAGTGGTTAATAAGAAGTTTAACGGTTAAAACTCAAGAGCATGCGAAAACAAAACTTAAAGTCTTGTAAGAAAGATGAACATGGTGGCTAAAGAGTAAATAATGGTGTAAAACTCATGAATCTTGTTTAGTAATGGTTATTTTATGTTGTTGGATGCTAGTAGTGGAACGGATCGTCATCTAACCACGCTAGATCATGTTCATGGAACATGAACTAGCATTATGTTAAGTAGGGAAGTTATAAGATGACGAACCCTTTCATACATAAACATGAACTTGTGTAAAAATAGTTTTTCTTGTAAAATGGAGTTCTAAACTAGTAGATCTAAAGACTTACAAGTGGTATTTTCGAAGAACCAAGTAAAATACACAAGTCTTATTTTAAAGCCGGATCTTTCATAAACTCAAGGTGTTTTTGTGAACAAACAAGTGTGTAAACACTTGTGTAACAAAAGGGTTTAACAAAGAAATACTTTCGTAATTTTTGACTAAGAAGTTCTAAAATTACATATTCTTTAAGAATAATGTTTTCAAGAAACAAAGTTATTTTTAAAGATGACGAGATCTACTAAATGTGTTGAAAAGTTACTACATATTTTTACACAACTTACAAGTTCATGTGTTTGCGGTTTATGCTTATTTTGACTAGTTTGACAATTGAACATTGAATATTGATGATTGGAAAATTGTTGATTGAATTTTGAAAAGAAAATGATACGCTAGTAAGCGTGGCCACCTCTAGTTACAGAGGAAACTCTGGCGAAATTTTTCCAGAATATAACACTTAGAATATTTTGGTGACAAGTGTTTATAAATATATTTTTGACTTGTTTTCCAAACAAACTTCGCCATGATTTTTATTACAAAATTACCAAGTGTCGGAGGTGGATTTTCTTAAATAAAACTTGTTAAATATATATTGAGAATATATATTTCATAATAAAACACTTGTGTGATTTTATGATTATTTTGACAACTATATATTATTTTTAGAGTAAAAGTAATATAACTGGAATACATTATGAAAGCACGACTCCAAAATAATACCAACGCTATCACAAATAAATGTCTAAGTTACACTGGTATTATTATTATCACCCGAACTTTAAATGTAACTTACGTGTTTTTGAAAAAATACTCCTAAATGTGTATTTTGATAAAAGTGTTATTTTGGAAATTGTAAGGTATAAAATATAATATTTTTGGGAAAAATATGTATATTTTGGAGATAGAATATTTTAGACAAATGAATAAAAATATATTTTATTAAGTGAGACTTAAAAATATATTTTTGGAATTACGAAAACGCACATGTATTAAAACCCTCATCCTTGGGAAGGAATATAATTATTAAATAATTAAGAAGTGTAAATACGAAATAGTTGCCTAACTATTTCCCAAAAACGTTAAACCATAAGCCAAGGCACGGTCGTCCGTCTAATAGAAGTTAGTACGTGTAGGTCGTCACGCAGCAGGTTATTTTGGGACGGACTATTTCGAGACGCACTTCTGTGAGTTCATGTCCCCCTTTTCTCTTAACTATTTTCAGTTTTTATACTTCGGGGGTGAAATACATGTTACTATTATTACGAGTACTTTTTACATGGTATGGTTAGCGTAAGGAGGGTGACTACTTAGATCGTGTGAGTGGGTAGGCGGTAACTGGAGGCCATTAATCCTCATGGTAGGACCGAGGGTCATTAGCGGTATATCTATCTGGGAGTAGCGAGCCCAACTCCAGGCCCAACAGTACGGACCTTGGGGTGACTTTGAGCCCGACGCAAAAATCTGCTTGGTTTGAGTCTTCCTACTACACTTCACACATATCAATGGCCTTGCAAACCATTGGTGATCTCTTTATTTCCTTACTTGCTACATACCAGGAATTTTATACTTACAAAGGTTTTACATACTCACTATACATGAACTCGCTCAACATTTTTGTTGATTTTTCCAACTTTCATGTATTTCAGGGAATTAGGGATCTGGCGAGGTATGTTATGTTTTCAAGATGCGTAAGAAGTGCGATGTCATCCAAGTTTGGGAGTTGTGGCTTTTACCTGGACGAGTCACAAGTCTTGAGCTGTGTTTGTTTCATGTCTGTGGTTGTGTCTTTTGAACAATGTTTTTAGTTTGTTATGTTGCATTTTCGTTGCAAGTGTCGACATTTGAAAACAATGTTGTGGTATTTTGTTTTTAAAACATGAAGTAATGGATAATCATCGTGGTTTTAAATTCATATAGTTTTGATGTGATTAAGCTATGGTATTAAGAAGTCACACCATAATAAACCCACGCTTCCGCAAAGCCAGGGTGTGACAGCTTGGTATCAGAGCTTCTTTCATAGCGAACTAGGATTCCTTCTCGAGTTTAGACTATGATCACTAGGGCTCTCACGAAAACATTTTTACATTGCATACATTACGTCCAGATCCCAGGTACAAAACATTTTTACAAACAAAAGTGGAGCATATTTATTTTAAATTTTTGGTTGGTCGGGAGACCAGGGATTCAGCCGGGTGGCTGGGGAGGTTCTGGTCGGGGGACCAGGGAGTCAGTCTGAGAGGCTGGGAGGATAGTCTAGTGGGACTAGGAGATTCAGTCTGAGAGGCTGGGAGGATAGTCTAGTGGGACTAGGAGATTCAGTCTAAGAGGCTGGGAGGATAGTCTAGTGGGACTAGGAAGTTCAGTCTGAGAGGCTGGGAGGTTAGACTAGTGGGACTAGGAGAATTACTTGATTGCTTATTGGTGACTAACATGTTTATATGATTATATGATTGATTACTTGTGCATGTGTGTGTTTGTGTTACAGACATCATGCCTTCTTCATCAGACACTGGAGTTTCCGACACTCTGGACCCTATGGCGATAGTATCAGATGACATAGTTTCATCGGAGCACGAGGTGTACACATCCGATACTACCAGCACAGACGATGATGACTTTTAGCCCTTTGCGCTGCCTGACGTCGTAGCCGAGCCTGCTGATGGCCATCTCGCTGGGGATTTACCACTCATGGTGATCCCTGCTCCTATACCCCTTACCGCTTATCCCGTTGTAGATATGCCACTTGTTGATGTTTCTGACGATGATGTCGATTTATTTGAGGAGGACCCACTTGAGGATGACCTTGAGGGCGAGGCCCCTATTGCTGCAGATGATATCCTACTCATTGCTGACGCTCCTGCAGGAGAGGCCCCTGTTCATTCACTTGTCCCAGACTCATTTGAGTCTGTGGCGTCCGCATCTTTGCATACACAGGGAGTGCAGCACCACTCACACGACGCCGACCCTGATATGGCATCATCAGCTGCACCTACACATGACTTTGAGTTTGATCACGATATTGAGGATGATCCTGTTTTCCACCTGGTTTTGATCCAGACCATGATATTGAGTTCATACACTTAGACCAGCACTTGGAGGACCCTGTAGCCCCTGTCGATCCCTTGTTTGCTGATCCAGCTGATTTTGAGATGGAGTTTGTTGATCCGGAGCCGGCTGTGGCCCCTGAGCCAGTTGTCGCTCCTGACCCGGCATTGGAGCATGACCCTGTTCATGCCAATGCACCTGCTGTTGCTCCTTTGGTTGATGATATACCTATTGATGATCATCCTGTTGTTGTTCCACAGTTGGTGGATGATCATGCTGTTGATGTTCATATTCATGCTCCATTGTTGTTAGAGGATCCTGTTGTCGCCCCACTTCCAGATCCTATGCCGGTGATGTTCGACCACGCACCTTTTGCGACCCACATTGATCCACGATACGCACACACCCACAATGGGTGGATAGATGACGACGATGATTTCCCACCTTTCGTGGTGCCTGTTACACCCCCTGTGGCCCCTGTTTCAGCTCCCATTGATGTTCCTTTGCTTCCCACACGTATCACAGATACTCACCGCACAGATCTCCCGATCACTTATCTCCAGGACATTCCTCCACCCCGTCCTGGGGAGGGTTTGTCACGTCATCCGTTTGGTCATACACCTTTTGTGTCAGAAGGAGGCTAGTTTATGCCTCAGATTGTTCATCCCACTGTTGTTCCCACTGCTGCACCATTTACGGTACCATCCTTCGCTCCACTTAGTGAGCCGTTCCTTTGGACTACGCCCCCCATTATGCCACCGACGGATCCGTATTACCTATACCAAGTGGGGTATTCTACGGAGGATGCTCTCACATCTTTCATGATATAGCAGGAGGCGCTGACCCATCGCATACAGGAGCTAGAGAGAGCTCAGCGACTCCCGGGCCAGTGCCAGACCCCACCTGCAGTATCACACCCTCCTCGACCACTTTCACCTGATTCTGCCGCTCGTTTTTGGACTCCCGAGCAGCAGATAGCATACTTACTACGTGCTCATCGCGCTATGGATGAGGAGTGGCTTCATATGCGACGTTTACTCTTTTCTCGTTTTCCCCCTCCTCCACCGCCATCAGCTTAGGCCTTTTTGATTCGACGCAGGTAGACTTTTGGTGAGACGACCGCGATTGTGCAGACTACACAGCTTTTAGAGACCACATTTTTTATGCTTGTGCCTTTTGATGATTTGTATATTTGTTGCTGTTGTCACTGATTAGATAGTTTGGACTAGGGCGATGTGGCCCTTAGTCACTGATGATGTATGATACAGTTATGAACTTGTAAACCTTACATTGTGGTCTTGATTTTTGACAGCGCAATCGCAGTATTCTCATTATATGTGATGTTGATTGATTGTTTATGTTCTATAACATGAGATGTTATGTGGTTAATTTATTTATAACATGAGATGTTATGTGGTTGATTTATTTATAACATGAGATGTTATGTGTTGATATTGTTGAATACGTACGTACACTTTACTTACTATGACCTGACCTACGTGAACCATCTTTTAGAAGATGCCACCAAGACGCGAGACGTGTATGCCTGCAAACGAGGCAGAACTTCAAGGAATCATTGCTGCCGCCATTGCGCAGTATGCAACCTCACAAGGAGGAACCAACGGAAGAAATTCAAACAATAACGGCAATAACAATCCACCACATGGTAATGTTAAGTCGTTTGGGAGGTATTACAATACATTTGGATATTTATAGCACGTCCGCTAATACCATTTGTATATTCTACCGTATGTGCAGGGTGCACTTACAAGCAGTTCCTAGACTGCAAGCCTGTGAACTTTGACGGCACCGGAGGTGCTGTGGCTTTTGTAAGATGGGCCGAAAAGACGGTGTCTGTTCTCCGAATGAGCAAGTGCGCTCCAGACCAACAAGTGACTTACATTTCTGGGCTATTTTTGGACGGAGCCCTGTCCTGGTGGAACTTACAAGTGCAAACTCTTGGTGAAGCCGCTGCTTACGCGTTGACATGGGCTGAGTTAAAAGAATTGATGCGAAAGAAGTATTGTTCTCGTGCTGAGATACAAAGGTTGGAGACTGAGTTCTGGCATTTAAGGATGGACGGTCCCAAGATCGCAGAGTACGTTCAAAGATTTAATGATTTATCCCACGTTGTGCCGTACATGGTCAAACCGGAATTCAAATGGATCGAGCGCTTTATCTGGGGTTTAGCTCCACAGATCATGAGTATGGTCACTACTTCCAAGCCTGCAACAATCACAGAGGCTATCGATCTGAGCGTGTCTGTTACTGAGGAAGCCATCCGCCTGAACAAGTTTTCGAATGTTGAGCCAAAGAAGAAAGAGACTCACGTAGAGTCGTCTGGTGAGAATAAGAGGAAATTCTCGAACTTCAAGCAGGGAACTAGCAATGTTGGCAAGAAAGGAGAATCAAGCGCACCGGTCCAAGCTGCAACCGGTGTTGGAAAGAAGGGGAAAGGATATATAGGTACTCATCCCAAGTGTAACACCTGCCAGTGTCATCATTCTGGCCGGTGTGGGCCAAAAGTATGTGAAGCTTGTGGAAAAGTTGGCCACCTGAAGGAAAACTGCTGGGCTAGTGCAGGCCGGGGAGGCCAAGGAGGTTTTGGTAATCGGAACAATAATCGTGGTGGCAATGGTAATCGTGTACAGGGGAATAATGGAGGTAATGGAAATCGAGGGAACAATACAAATCAAGCTGGGGATGTGAATCGAAATCAAAACAACAATCAAGCGGGGAACGGAGGTGGTAATGGGCAAAAACTGGGTTGTTTTAACTGCGGTGACATTGGGCACTTTAAGAGGGACTGCCCAGGATTGAACCAAGCCCGCGGAAGAGTGTTTAACATGGAGGCGAGGGAAGCGCGCCAGGATCCCAACGTTGTTACTGGTACGTTCCCTATAAACCAACGCTTTGCATCCGTTTTGTTTGATACTGGTGCGGATTATAGTTTCGTGTCATTAGAATTTAAGAATATACTTGGGTTGACGCCTAGTAAGTTAGACGTTCCGTACTCCACCGAATTAGCAAATGGGAAACTAGTTGAGACCAGTGAAGTTGTCCGAGGTTGTGTGATTGAACTAGGAGGGCACGAGTTTACGCTAGACTTACTACCTGTCGAGTTGGGAAGCTTTGATGTGGTAGTGGGAATGGATTGGTTGTCCAGTAACAAAGCCGAGATCGTTTGCCATGAGAAGACCATCCGCATCCCACTGACGGATGAAGAAACGATCATAGTGCACGGAGAGAAGCATGATACGCCGCTGAGAATTATTAGTTGTCTGAAAGCTAGAAAGTGCTTGAAGAAGGGATGTGTTGCATTCTTAGCACACATTGTGGATAAGGAAGTTGCTGAACCAAAGATTGAAGACATTCCAGTCGTCAAGGAATATCCGGAAGTCTTTCCAGAAGACTTGCCAGGATTACCGCCTCAAAGGCAAGTCGAGTTCCTCATTGACTTGGTTCCAGGTGCCGCGCCTGTAGCCAAGGCACCCTATAGACTTGCGCCTTCAGAGATGCAGGAGTTGTCGACACAACTCCAGGAGCTATTGGACAAAGGATTCATCAGACCAAGCTTCTCACCTTGGGGAGCTACAGTACTGTTCGTTAAGAAGAAAGACGGTAGTTTCCGTATGTGCATTGACTACCGGGAGTTGAATAAGTTGACTATCAAGAACAGATATCCTCTGCCAAGGATTGATGACTTATTCGACCAACTGCAAGGTTCAAGCTACTACTCGAAGATTGATTTGCGATCTGGTTACCATCAGCTGAGTATACAAGAGGAAAGTATTCCTAGAACCGCTTTCAGAACTCGCTATGGACACTACGAGTTTCTGGTGATGCCGTCTGGGTTGATAAACGCGCCAGCTGTTTTTATGGATTTGATGAATAGAGTTTGTAAGCCGTACTTGGACAAGTTTGTGATTGTGTTCATAGACGATATCTTGATTTATTCGAAGACGAAGAATGAACACGAACAGCATCTAAGAGCTATTTTGGAGTTGCTGAAAAAGGAAAAGTTGTATGCCAAATTCTCGAAGTGCGAGTTTTGGCTACGCGAAGTCCAGTTTCTTGGACACGTGGTTAATGGAAATGGAATCCATGTTGATCCCACAAAGATCGAGGCGATAAAGTGCTGGGAGACTCCAAAGACGCCGACCGAGATTCGCCAGTTCTTAGGTTTGGCTGGCTACTATCGAAGATTTATTGAGGATTTTTCAAAGATCGCTCAACCATTGACTTTCCTCACGCAGAAGGATAAGAAGTTTGATTGGGGAATCAAAGAGGAAGAAGCATTCCAGTTACTGAAAGACAAGCTTTGCAATGCGCCGATCTTAGCGCTACCAGAAGGAACTGATGATTTCGTGGTATACTGTGACGCCTCGCGTCAAGGATTGGGTTGCGTGTTGATGCAACGCCAGAAAGTTGTAGCTTACGCTTCACGCCAATTGAAAGTTCATGAAAAGAACTATACCATGCATGATTTGGAGGTAGGCGCAGTGGTATTTGCGCTGAAAATCTGGAGACATTATTTGTATGGTACAAAGTGTACAATCTTTATGGATCATAAGAGTCTGCAGCACATATTCGACCAGAAAGAGCTTAATATGAGGCAAAGACGTTGGGTCGAATTCTTAAACGATTACGACTGCGAGATCAAATACCACCCGGGGAAAACGAATGTGGTCGCTGATGCCCTGAGCCGAAAAGAAAGGATTAAGCCCATAAGGGTTAGGGCTTTGGAGATGATCGTACAGACAGACCTCTCTCTGCGCATTCGTGCCGCCCAGAAAGAAGCTCTGAAAGAAAGGAATATTGAAGAGGAATATCTCTGTGGGATGGAGAAGCAATTAGTGCCAAACGAGGAAGGAACGCTATGCTTCATGAAAAGGATTTGGGTTCCCCTGATTGGTGGTTTGAGAAAGATTACTTTTGATGAAGCTCACAAGTCTCGGTACTCAATTCATCCCGGTGCGGATAAGATGTACCAAGATCTTAAGGATTATTACTGGTGGCCTAGGATGAAAGGCGATGTTGCTGTTTATGTTAGCAAGTGTTTAACGTACGCCAAAGTGAAAGCTGAATACCAGAAGCCTTCAGGACTTCTGCAACAACCCGAGATTCCCAAGTGGAAATGGGAACAGATTTCAATGGATTTCGTAACGAAGTTACCAAGGACACCCAGAGGCCATGATATGATTTGGGTGATAGTTGATCGCCTAACAAAGTCCGCACATTTCTTACCAATAAAAGAAAAGGACAACACGAGTAAACTTGCGGAAATATACATGCGAGAGATTGTTGTACGTCATGGAGTGCCTCTCTCGATCATATCTGATAGAGATGGGAGATTTGTATCAAGGATTTGGCAATCCTTCCAAGAATCTTTTGGCTCGCAGTTGAATCTGAGCACTGCATTTCATCCGCAAACTGATGGACAAAGTGAACGAACTATTCAGACTTTGGAGGATATGCTGAGAGCATGTGTAATGGATTTGGGTGGTAGCTGGGATAATCATTTACCATTGGTCGAGTTTTCGTACAACAACAGCTACCACACAAGCATTGGAGCCGCGCCATTTGAAGCTCTTTACGGACGCAAGTGTCGATCACCACTATGCTGGGCTGATGCTGGTGATAGGCAGCTTGTTGGTCCCGAAATAGTCCAAGAGACGACAGACAAGATTGCGCAGATTCAAAAGCGCATCGAGGCGGCTCGCGACAGACAGAAAGCCTATGCAGATCCAAAGCGCAAACCTTTGGAATTTCAAGTTGGGGATATGGTTTTATTGAAGGTTTCACCCTTGAAGGGTGTGGCACGCTTCGGAAAGCGTGGGAAGTTGAATCCACGTTACATTGGCCCGTTCAAGATACTGCAAAGGATTGGGCTTGTAGCTTCAAGTTGGACCTACCTGCTGAACTCAATGGTGTTCAAGATACATTCCACGTATCAAATTTGAGAAAGAGTCCAACACAAGAAACGGTGATCATTCCTGCCGACAAAGTTCATATCGACGACACGCTCCACTTCACTGAAGAACCTGTCGAGGTTACGAATTGGAAAGTTAACAAAACTCGCAGGAGCAGTGTCAAACTCGTCAAAGTTTGTTGGAATGCAAGACATGGACCTGAATTCACGTGGGAACGTGAGGATCGTATGAAGGATAAATACCCCCATTTATTTCCCAAGACCCCTGCAACTAGAAGCAGAGCCTAAAATATCAGGACGAAATTTATTTAACGGGGGGAGAATGTGACAACCCTCACCAAACCAGGTATCCGTACGAATTAATTAATATTTAATTACTGCTTGATTGATGTGCTTGCCTACAGTTGTGATTAAACTGTTTCTTGATTTCTGATACATACATATTCGTGCATCATACTTTATTACTGTCACTCTATTATTTACATACAAACCTTAGTGACAACCTTGATGCACGAAAGCACAGTGAGCACACTATACGGGATACCCAGTAAACATGCTGACATAGCCAGCATCAGACAGGCACTGTCTCTGAGGCCAGTATGAGCCAGGAATAGCTTACTACACTAGTAGGGAGTGTAGGGAGGTGAGGATTATTAAACTGCGTCGCTAGGTGATAGTTATAGTGACCGGATGTGCCTAAAACATGCTTTAATTATAAAATTCTGCACTTTAATACAAAATTCAGCATTTAACATAACTAGTAAAGTGCAAAAACATGGGAAAATAATACTAGACACTTTCCAAAGTGTCAGGAATTCATTGTGTCACTAAAACAAATATTAACGACACTTTAAATGCTTATTTAGCACTTTAACGGATTAATATCCAACCGAACAACCGGACTTTACCCGGAACATAAAAATATTGTCAATGTCATTGTTTTTTCCTTTTCTGAGCCAGTTAGGGTCCCCGAACACCCTAACACCCGTTATATTACATAACACACTATTACACTAATTTAGTTACTTAACTAAACAAACTAGATCACTTAACTTTGGTTGAAATTGAACCATGACCCCCCCCCCCCCTAACCGAACGGTCAACACAAGGGTGACACCCTTTTGTCCTTGTTGATTATTTTAATCCAAGTGCTAAATATCTAGGAGACACTTTATCTAGTGGTTAATGGTGATTAGAGGTTATAAGTAAACACAAGGGATAAGAGCTTTCATTTTCATTTCACCAACACTTAAACAAAATTTCACTCTCTCTCTCCCTCTTGCCATTACTCTCGGCCGAACACAACCATCATCACCACCACTACCTTCAAGTCTTGATCAACCATTTCTTACATACTCAAGGGTGCAAGGTGACATACAAGCAAGCTCGGTGCTTACGGAATCTCAAGGACCTCTCTACATCGCTATTAACCACCTTGTTTTCACTTTGATTCTTCCCTAGCCTTGAGCTAGTTGTAAGTGATTCTAAACACTCTCTTGTTCATGTTTAAAGTGGTTAATAAGAAGTTTAACGGTTAAAACTCAAGATCATGCGAAAACAAAACTTAAAGTCTTGTAAGAAAGATGAACATGGTGGTTAAAGAGTAAATAATGGTGTAAAACTCATGAATCTTGTTTAGTTATGGTTATTTTATGTTGTAGGATGCTAGTAGTGGAACGGATTGTCATCTAACCACGCTAGATCATGTTCTTGGAACATGAACTAGCATTATGTTAAGTAGGGAAGTTACAAGATGACGAACCCTATCATACATAAACATGAACTTGTGTAATAATAGTTTTTCTTGTAAAATGGAGTTCTAAACTAGTAGATCTAAAGACTTACAAGTGGTATTTTCGAAGAACCAAGTAAAATACACAAGTCTTATTTTAAAGCCGGATCTTTCATAAACTCAAGGTGTTTTTGTGAACAAACAAGTGTGTAAACACTTGTGTAACAAAAGGGTTTAACAAAGAAATACTTTCGTAATTTTTGACTAAGAAGTTGTAAAATTACATATTCTTTAAGAATAATGTTTTCAAGAAACAAAAGTTATTTTTAAAGATGATGAGATCTACTAAATGTGTTGAAAAGTTACTACATATTTTTACACAACTTACAAGTTCATGTGTTTGCGGTTTATGCTTATTTTGACTAGTTTGACGATTGAACATTGAATATTGATGATTGGAAAATTGTTGATTGAATTTTGAAAAGAAAATGATACGCTAGTAAGCGTGGCCACCTCCAGTTACAGAGGAAACTCTGGCGAAATTTTTCCAGAATATAACACTTAGAATATTTTGGTGACAAGTGTTTATAAATATATTTTTGACTTATTTTCCAAACAAACTTCGCCATGATTTTTATTACAAAATTACCAAGTGTCGGAGGTGGATTTTCTTAAATAAAACTTGTTAAATATATATTGAGAATATATATTTCATAATAAAACACTTGTGTGATTTTATGATTATTTTGACAACTATATATTATTTTTAGAGTAAAAGTAATATAACTGGAATACATTATGAAAGCACGACTCCAAAATAATACCAACGCTATCACAAATAAATGTCTAAGTTACACTGGTATTATTATTACCACCCGAACTTTAAATGTAACTTACGTGTTTTTGGAAAAATACTCCTAAATGTGTATTTTGATAAAAGTGTTATTTTGGAAATTGTAAGGTATAAAATATAATATTTTTGGGAAAAATATGTATATTTTGGAGATAGAATATTTTAGACAAATGAATAAAAATATATTTTATTAAGTGAGACTTAAAAATATATTTTTGGAATTACGAAAACGCACATGTATTAAAACCCCCATCCTTGGGAAGGAATATAATTATTAAATAATTAAGAAGTGTAAATACGAAATAGTTGCCTAACTATTTCCCAAAAACGTTAAACCATAAGCCAAGGCACGACCGTCCGTCTAATAGAAGTTAGTACGTGTAGGTCGTCACGCAGCAGGTTATTTTGGGACGGACTATTTCGAGACGCACTTCTGTGAGTTCATGTCCCCCTTTTCTCTTAACTGTTTTCAGTTTTTATACTTCGGGAGTGAAATACATGTTACTATGATTACGAGTACTTTTTACATGGTATGGTTAGCGTAAGGAGGGTTACTACTTAGATCATGTGAGTGGGTAGGCGGGAACTGGAGGCCATTAATCCTCATGGTAGGACCGAGGGTCATTAGCGGTATATCTATCTGGGTGTAGCGAGCCCAACTCCAGGCCCAACAGTACGGACCTCGGGGTGACTTTGTGCCCGACGCAAAAATTTACTAGGTTTGAGTCTTCCTACTGCACTTCGCACATATCAATGGCCTTGCAAACCATTGGTGATCTCTTTATTTCCTTATTTGCTACATACCAGGAATTTTATACTTACAAAGGTTTTACATACTTACTATACATGAACTCGCTCAACATTTTTGTTGATTTTTCCAACTTACATGTATTTCAGGGAATTAGGGATCTGGCGAGGTATGTTATGTTTTCAAGCTGCGTAAGAAGTGCGATGTCATCCAAGTTTGGGAGTTGTGGCTTTTACCTGGACGAGTCACAAGTCTTGAGCTGTGTTTGTTTCATGTCTGTGGTTGTGTCTTTTGAACAATGTTTTTAGTTTGTTATGTTGCATTTTCGTTGCATGTGTCGACATTTGAAAACAATGTTGTGGTATTTTGTTTTTAAAACATGAAGTAATGGATGATCATCGTGGTTTTAAATTCATATAGCTTTGATGTGATTAAGCTATGGTATTAAGAAGTTACACCATAATAAACCCACGCTTCCGCAAAGCCAGGGTGTGACAACTATAACCTGTTCAGTGCTCAACGATCCACAATGATGCTTCGCTCCACGTGCAAGACTCGATACTATAGGTGATATGGTTTATGTTGGTATTGCCTGCCTGTTAGTTTAAATAGTGCATTGTTCATTGTATGCTTAGTTAACATAAGAATTGTTGCTTGAAACCCTATGTGCTTACTCTCTTCTGTCCTCTCATACTTTTCACACCTCCACGTCACCGTTCTTACTTGTGATTTTCTCGATGTGAAGATCATGAGTGGACGTCTCAACTTGACTCAGGCCCAAATGACGGCTCTAATCAACGAACGAGTTGCTGAGGCTCGAGCAGCAGCTCAAGCAGGAGGTACAACCTGCTATTACGACCTATCCTAGGATTTTTAGATCCTACTCTCATGAACCTACTCTCGTGCTTAACCGTATCCTTTCTTTCTCGCACGACAGTTCAAAATGCTCAGCCTCGAGTGTGTACGTTCATGACCTTCATGGATTGTCGTCCTAGTACTTTCAGTGGCACAAAAGGAGCTGTAGGTCTTCTCCACTGGTTCGAGAAGATTGAATCAGTTTTTGAGATGTGTGAATGCCCTATAGCCAGTAGGGTGAAGTTTGCTACTGGAACACTCAAGGGTGGTGCGCTCTCCTGGTGGAACGCACAGGTGCAGATGTTAGGGTTGGTCGCTGCTAATGCTACCCCTGGAACGACTTTAAGGAGCTGATCAAAGAGGAGTATTGTCATCGTGATGACATTCATAAGTTGGAAGTGGAGTACTACGACCTTAAGATGGTAGGGTAAGAAATCGAGGCCTACACGAAGCGTTCTAATGAATTGGCTGCAATATGTCCCAACATGTCAAACCCTCCTTACAAGCGTATCAAGCTCTACATCAAGGGTTTAGTGCCAGATATTCAGAGCATGGTAACTTCAGCTAACCTTCCCATGATCCACCAGATCATACGACTGTCCCACCGCCTCACTGATCAGGCAGTCGAGCAAAACAAGCTACCTAAGCATATTAGCGCCACTACTTCTGATGCTCCTAATGACAACAAACACAAATGGGATGGAAATTCAAGCAAGGGTTCGAGTTCTATTCAGTCTTAGTCTCAGCAGCGAAGGACTGACGACTACAAGAGCCCCAGTCAGCAGTCTTCTGGTAATCAAGGACAGGGTGGGTACAGGGGAAACCACCCTAAGTGCAACCATTGTAACTTGCACCAAAGTGGGCCGTTCAGCAAGGGTCGCTGTCATAGATGCAACAAACCTGGTCACGCAACAAAAGATTGTAAGAGCCCACATCCTGCAAATCAGAATCGCCAACAGCAACAGCAACAAGCCCCTCAGAACCAGCAGCAGCAGCAACAACAGCAGGGTAACAAGAGGGGATGTTTTCAATGTGGAGCTGAAGACCACTTCCAGAGAAACTGCCCACAGCTGAATCAGAATCAGAACAACAATAACAACAATCAGGGCAATGGAAACAACAACAGGGACAACAATGATGGTAATGGTGCCAGGGGACGTGCGTTCGTGATTGGTCAGCGTGATACAAGGAACGATCCCAATGTTGTGACGGGTAAGTATAACAACCCTCCTAAAATAATTTTTCGACACCCCTAATATGTTTAAACTATCCCTATATGTCTTAAAACATACCCCGTATGCGAAAACCGAGCCCTAAATACCTTATATCATTAAAAATAAAATAAAAATAAAGATTTGGGGTCACTCGCGGGCCACGAACATGTTGGCTAGGATCTACGCGGGCAGCGACAGCCAGTCACCAGGGCGACACCATGAGCTGCCACGTGGCAGTGACGTGTTGGAGCTAGGGGTGAATCGGATAAGCTAGGGCCTACCCTAGCTAGCCTCGTGGGGCCCTGAAGCCCTGCTTGGTTTCCTTCGCGAGGCGCGACGGAAGTCGAATGGACACTATAAATTGAGGCCTTCAGCCTCAGTCTCAAACCGTTCAATCTTTCTTTCTCTCTCTCGAAATTCTACATAGCAATTATAATCTTCGGGCATAATACCCCCTAAATAACGAAGTTCTACCTCGTTGTAAGTATCATAACCCCGGTTACGTATTAGATACGCTGCCCGATTGATCTAGGGTTCCGTAAAGGCTGTCGTGGTTCTGCCCGACGTAGTCGTTGGAATGTCGTCTCGGGGAGGGTATTACTAATGTAAATATTGGGTTATTATACTAACGCGTGTGCATTTGTGTAATTTATAGATAATCACCAGGAAATCCTTAAGGAAAACCCTAAGACAGCAATGTGAGTAATCTCCTTTTTGCAAACTGTTTTTACAAAACCTCATATGATTAACATTATATTAAGCAGTGATTGAGTATTTGTATTCTACAATTATCGTTGGTATGTTGGGGTTTTGTATACAAAATTTGTTACTACACTGTGAATAGTAACATGACCACAAGTCGGGTTGACAGTGCCGTAGGTGGTAATTAAAGTAGATGGAAACAAATGTAATTGCGCGACCGCCCTCAATACTGTAAAATGGTTTTACTTATCTTGATTGAACTGGGATTCACTCACCAGTATTTCCCACTGACAAAATGTTTTTAAACGCGTTTCAGGTAACAAAATGTGAAAGCCAAATAGAAGCCAGCTGGACAACACTGAATGCTTGGAAAAGTGGCTATAAAGTTACCTAAAATAAAGAGATGTTTTATTTAAATAAAATAGGGTTAATCCCTATGAATATTTGTGTACTTAAAACTTGGGATTTTTCCCACGTGTTTAATATTATAAAAGTGGGGTATTTTACTCTGATAAAATATTTCCTAACTACGGTCCTGATGTAATTTCCGCTGCCAAACTGATAATCACCGATACCACGGAAACTGGCCGCGGCCGCCCGTTCTCGGGTAGTTAAGGGGACGGGGGTTGCGACAGTAAGTTTCTACTGGACGAATACTTTGTTTCTATTTTATTCTATTTGGGAGCCGATACTAGTTACGTGTCCCTAAGGGTTAGTCAGATGCTTAAGCGTACCCCAATTCCCTTGGATTCCAAGCATGTTGTAGAACTAGCAAATGGTAAAAATCTTGAAGCCACGTGCATAGTTAAGGGTTGTAATCTCGTTCTAGCCGGCCAGACCTTCTCTATCGATCTTATTCCCATCGTTCTTGGTAGTTTCGACATTGTTATTGGGATCGACTGGCTATCCCAACATCGAGCCGAAATACTCTGCAAAGAGAAGATTGTCCGCATTCCTCGTTCTGGTGAAGAACCCCTCGTTATTCGTGGTGACAAGAGTGGTGCTGTTGTGGGCATTATCTCTTTCCTTAAGGCCCAGAAGTGTTTGCGAAAGGGCCACACCGCTATCCTAGCTCTCGTTACTGACACCTCAACGAAAGAGAAGAAGATTGAAGACAGTCCTATCGTACGCGACTTTCTCGAGGTATTCCCTGAGGAGTTACCTAGTCTTCCGCCTCATCGTCAAGTCGAGTTTCAAATCGAGCTAGCTCCTGGAGCAGCGCCTATAGCTCGTGCACCTTATCGTTTAGCCCCATCTGAACTGGAAGAATTGTCCATGCAACTACAGGAACTCTTAGACAAGGGTTTTATTCGTCCTAGCTCTTCGCCCTGGGGGAGCACCAGTCATGTTTGTTAAGAAGAATGACGGTACCTTTCGAATGTGCATAGACTATCATGAACTCAACAAGGTGACCATGAAGAATCGTTATCTTCTCCCCGTTTCGATGACCTCTTCGATCAGTTGCAAGGGTCGAGTTTCTATTCTAAGATTGATCTGAGATTGGGCTATCATCAGCTGAGAGTCCGAGACGAGGACATCTCTAAAATAGCATTCAGGACTCGTTACGGACACTACAAGTTTCTAGTTATGCCTTTCGAGTTGACAAACGCACCTGCTGTTTTCATGGATCTCATGAACCGAGTGTGCAAACCATACTTGGATAAGTTCGTGATTGTTTTCATCGACGACATCCTGATCTATTCCAAGAGTCAGGAGGAACACGAGCGTCATTTGCGACTCATTCTGGAACTTCTTCGAGTAGAACAGCTTTATGCTAAGTTTTCGAAATGTGACTTTTGGCTTCGTGAAGTCCATTTCGTGGGTCACGTAGTCAATGAAGATGGGATTCACGTTGATCCATCCAAGACTGATTCGATCAAGAACTGGCCTGCACCTCGAACTCCAACTGAAATCCGCCAATTCTTAGGTTTGGCGGGTTACTACAGAAGGGTTATCAAGGATTTCTCGAAGATTGCGCAACCTCTTACTGTTCTTACTCAAAAGGGTGTCACCTACCGGTGGGGTGATGCTCAGAAATCCTCGTTTCAGCAGCCGAAAGTGAAACTTTGTAGTGCACCTATTCTCTCATTACCGCACAGACGATTTTGTGGTGTATTGTGACGTGTCAATCCAAGGACTTGGTTGTGTATTGATGCAACGCGAGAAAGTCATAGCTTACGCATCACGCCAACTCAAAGTTCACGAAAAGAACTACACTACTCACGACTTGGAGTTGGGAGCAGTGGTGTTTGTGCTCAAGATATGGGGACATTACTTGTACGGTACCAAGTGCACCATTTACACCGATCACAAGAGTCTCCAGCATATCTTTGATCAAAAGCAGCTGAACATGCGACAGCGTCGATGGGTCGAGCTCCTTAACAACTACGAATGCGCGATCAAGTGTCATCCAGGTAAAGCCAATGTTGTGGCCGACGCTCTTAGTCGTAAGGAAACTAAAACTAAGCATGTTCGCGCGTTATAGCTTACTATTCACTCCAGTCTTCCCGCCCAAATTCGTGATGCTCAGGTCGAAGCATTGAAAGAAGAGAACCTCAAAGCCGAGTCCCTGCGGGGCATGGAAAAGAAACTTGAACGTAAGGAAGACGGCACTTACTACTTCATGGAACGTGTCTGGGTTCCATTCTTTGGAAACTTACGAGAACTTGTAATGGACGAAGCACACAAGTCTCGCTACTCGGTGCATCCTGGCTCGGACAAGATGTACCAAGACCTCAAAACTCTGTACTGGTGGCCCCACATGAAAGCTAACATAGCGACCTATGTAAGTAAATGCTTGACCTGTGCGAGAGTCAAGGTTGAGTACCAGAAGCCATTAGGCCTACTTCAACAACCAGAGATCCCGACATGGAAATGGGAGCAGATTTCCATGGACTTTGTTACTGGCTTACCTAGATCTCAGCGAGGAAACGACACCATCTGGGTGATCGTGGATCGACTGACAAAGTCTGCACACTTCCTGGCAATCAAGGAAATGGATAAGTTCTCTACGCTCGCAGACATCTAAATAAAGGAAGTGGTCGCTAGGCACGGGGTGCCAACTTCCATCATTTCTGATCATGACCCACTTTTTGCATCTGAATTATCGCAGGCGATGCACAAATCCTTTGGCTCACGTCTAGACATGAGCACAGCGTATCACCTACAGACAGATGGGCAGACTGAATGCACCATCCAGACTCTTGAAGACATGCTTCGAGCATGTGTAATCGACTTTGGTAACGGCTGGGAAAGGCACCTACCTTTGGTGGAGTTTTCGTATAACAACAGTTACCACACCAGCATCCAGGCTGCTCCGTTTGACGCTTTGTATGGACGGAAATTGCGATCACCTCTATGCTGGGCAGAAGTGGGTGATAGCCAAATCACTGGCCCAGAACTCGTTGTCGACACAACGAAAAAGATTGCTCAAATCAGACAAAGAATGGCGGCAGCTCGTGACCGTCAGAAAAGCTACGCAGATAAGCGCAGAAAACCGCTCGAGTTCCAAGTTGGGGATCGAGTGCTACTTAAAGTCTCACCGTGGAGAGGTGTGGTTCGCTTTGGAAAATGAGGCAAGCTTAATCCGCATTACGTTGGACCTTTCGAAATCACTGAGAAGATCGGCAAGGTGGCGTACAGATTGGATCTACCCGAAGAACTCAGTGGTGTTCACAACTTATTCCACGTGTCAAATCTGAAGAAGTGTCTGTCAGATGATACCCTCATAATTCCTTTTAAGGAACTCACTATCGACGACCAGTTGCAATTCGTAGAGGAACTGGTGGAAATTATGGACCGGGAAATCAAGACTCTCACGCGTACCAGAATACCCATTATTAGAGTTCATTGGAACTCCCGTCATGTCCCAGAGTTCACCTGGGAATGAGAAGACCAAATGAAACACAAGTATCCCTAGCTGTTTAAGAAAGGTGAGTCCACTACTGAAGCTACTGTGGAATTTTGGGACGAAATTCCAAACCAACGGGGGGATGATGTGATACCCCAAGAAAAACCAGGAAAACACGCAACCTAACTAGCTTCCTCTGTGACTACGTGCTAAATTTTGGGATGAAATTTCTTTCAACTTGGGGATGATGTGATAACTCGTATTTTAGAACCTGTTCGTTGTGCTTTGATGTAACTTGTATGAACGCTACTTGATTGATTGATGTGTTTGATTGCAATGAATGTTATGATTTTGTTATGTTATGTGTTACGAGATGATATGTGAATATTATAAGTTTGATTGCACGACACATGTCTAATCACACAAACCGTTGGGCCGCACACATCGCACCGAACCGCACATGTCTCTCTCTCGGCCCAATCGTGTTATTTCGAACTCGGGACCCAAGGGCGGCCCAAGGAGGGGTTCGGCCCACTCTCTTTTGCGCATAACATTATGGGGTGGGTGTTTACTTCTCATAATTTTCAAAACACAAACACACACAAACCCTAAGCTCTCTCTCCTTCTTCCCTTGGAAACCCGACAACAGGCCCCTAACTCGAAGCCCCATCTCGATCAAGCTCGTCACATCGCACACTTCCGGTTAGTGTTACATCATTGTTAGTTTATATGATCTTGATGTTGTGATATTATGTGATGGTTAGGGTTTCATGCTAGTAGATACGTTGATAAAATTGTGATCAAGAATTGGACATATGTATATGTATATATATGTATATATATGTATATATATGTATATGTATATATATATGTATATATATATATATATATGTGTGTGTGTGTGTTGAAACTGTTTTTTTTTTATGATTAGAAACATGCATTAGCAAAACTATGAGAAGGGATTGTATGATGATCTATATTGATCTAGAACCGAATACATGTTAATGGGTTGTTAATCTTGAATGAATGTTTGGATGATTAGTTTGTTTTGGCATGATGAACTGTATAATGATTTATTTGATGGCTAAGGTTGCATGTTGGTATTAGAAATCATTGATCTGATGGTCCGGTTAAATATTTTGAATGCTTGATTATGTTCATGATTAGATGATGATTAGGAATATGCATGATTGTTGCTAAAACTGTTGGTTTGATCTGATTTGGAATTGCCAAACTTGTTTACGGATGTTATGGAAATTATGGGCTGCAAATAAGGAAGATAGTTACATTCTTGGTCTCGACATGGGTTGCAAGCCGAGACCTCATGGTCTCGACTCGAGACCACATCGGCACACAAACAACAAGACTCGAGATCCTGGTTGCGGGTCTTGTTGCGACTCGAGACCTGACTCGAGACCATCTTGTCTCGACTAGTACATGCATGAACCGAGACCGCACAGTCTCGACTCGAGACCGTACAGTCTCGACTCGAGACCACCTATTCGCACACTTGCTTTGGACTCGCACATCTGTTGCAGGCCCAAGAACTTGGATCGCACACTTGGGCTTCGTATGTTTACATAGATATTACCGTTAAGTATGTTAGGTGTTGTTTATTAACTGTCATGATGCTGTGTATATGCCATGATCAAATCTGTGTATGTAAACTGTTAGTATACGTGTAGAAAACATACGTACATTACTTGGTTTGAACCTGACTTGTGTGGTAACCATATTAGGACGTGGTTGACCACAATTAGCTCAAGTGACCCTCTTTTATCTGCCGAGCTAATCTAAGGTGAGTTCACACTTTCTACAAGGCATGGGATTCCCGGTGGTTTGGGAATGGGTTAAGGAACGATATTAAAATCCTGCGTACTCTCCTTGGGTAGGGTACGTACCTCCATCTTCCATGGGAAGGATGACAACATTAAATCCTGCGTATTTTCCTTAGGTAGAATACGTACCTCCATCCTCCATTGGAAAGATGACAACATAAAACTTACTAGACAAAACCCTATCATGAAGTCCCTCATTTTTATATCGACATAATCGCCGGGCCATTGGCGAACGGGTCATTAGTTAAATAGCGCTATTAGGTCTGACAAGCCTCACACCGTGCCGCAGAGGACGGGAGTGGACTAATGTACTTGGGCACTTAGTCAATGATGATAGACATTGACGCATGGCACATAAACATGACTCCAGTCAGTAGTCGATATGGTAACAGGTCTAGTGGTTTACAAGATGGGGTAGCCCCCACTGGTATATGGTTTGGGAAACAAGGAACTGGTTAAAGCATGGTTTTCGAAATAACTTATGGTTTTTGTAACAACTCTAAAACAGACAACCAACTGTGAACTCGCTCAACATTTTTGTTGATTCGTTGTTACATGCCTTGCAGGTTGTTAGGTACTTAGCTGGAGCTTGCATAGCAGCGAAGGAGTCATTGTGGGACATGGACCATTGTGTGCCATGTTAAACTTTATGAACTTTAAACTTACATTTGGGTTTTGAACTTAACGCTTCCGCTGTTAACTTAGGCTTTACTTATTTGGGTGACACTAATCATATTTATTGTGTTGGGTTTTATTTACTTATTTATATTGTTCAATATGATTGGTGGCTTGATCTTGGTCAGTCACGCCCCCCTGCGGTGATACTTCGCTTATGGATTTTGGGGGTGTGACACTCACGATGTTAGAATATACTGAATGTTGGACCAAAAGTGCTTATATCAAATTTTGTGATCATCCAATAGATAAGAGTTGAAAGGCTAGTAATTAAAGATTAAACTTGATTCAAATTCATCCCATCTTAAAGTCAATTCCCATGAGAATAGAAAACCAAATATCCCATGCATGTGTAGTGTGTGTTTAGTTGGGAACCAATAACGAAGAACATGGCTCACAATGAAGGCTCAAATCATTATTTAAGCTTACTTTCGACATCCTCAAGTGACTAGATTCACCGCAGAAGCATTTGATAATCTTTTATCCATACATTCTATCCAGTATGATGTTTCAAGAAAAATATGAACCCAACTTGAAAGTTAAGAAGTTAATGATTATTAAACTGTTTAATCATTTAGAATCTTCACCTATGATGATTGAATATGTTACAATGGATTAATTTATGCTAAATTAATGAATTGGTAAATCATCCATGGTGAGTATTAAACACAAACCTAATTTCTATAAATTAGTGATAACTAGGCTATCCATGGTTATTCTTGTTGAAAATTGCTCAAATTTATTCTTAAGTGTGATTTTGAATAAAATGGTATTTAAATTTTCACTAATTAATGAAAATTACCTAAAATCACTATTGAAGTGATTTTAAATTGAAATATTTGATAAAAGTATGAAAGCGATGTATCTCAATAAAATGGGTGCTTTATGACAATACTAATTAAAAGTGCCAAACTAGTGTATTGGCTAGTAGTACTTTTCCAACTGTGCTTAAGGATTAACAGGTATATGTATAATTGGAGGTGATTGAACTAGAATTTGTGAAACTTGTACTAAATAGACCCATTTGGTGTAAACACGAGTTAAATAGTCTACATACAATTCTTGAAGCTAGAAAGGTAATAAAATAGAAGCCTATTGTTGAACATAATTAAATTGAGTTGGGTTAGTGATAAAGTTGGTCAATAGAGTTAATAGGGGTATTCAATGACTTAGGTGTTATTTTGGTTGAGTTTTAGGAAATGTGTAGTGGGGTGTGATCCACATGCCATGTCACCCTTGGGGCGTAACACACCACAACAAAGGTGCCACCTAGTAGCATTTCTGGTTGGGACGTTCGCCCATAATTGGTCGTGAATTGAAGGTGGTGAACATGCTAGTGGTTTAACAAAAATTGTAGCCGCTGGCTACATTTAAAAAATGATTTTTAAGTTCTATAAAGTACCTTAGCCATTTACATTTTTTTCTCAAAAAGAAACTAAATCTTCTTCATCTCTTTAACATTTAACCTTTACTAGAATAGGTTGTTCAGGTTCCCAAACACTCGTATAGTGGTGTGTTTGGTATGGAAAAAGCTTAGGATCTTTTGAGAAAATCTTAAAACTGGCAACTCATCCTGTGGATGATCAGTCAATCATCTAACCGATCAAAAATTGCATCCTCCAATGAACTAGATTCACCTTAAACTGCTCCGGACTCGCATTTACATTTAAATCTTAATGAAATTTCTGAGGATTGACACTAGAAGAGATGGAACCAGCTCGAACCAGCTCGTCCGCATGGGAGAGATAAAACCAAAATTAAAAACAAAGCCTTGTCTTCTACTACATCTACATGTTCAACTAATTTCAAGATCAAAGCACATATCAAAAGTGTGAATCGACTACTCGGGTTTAGAGTGGACAAATGAATCGATGTTGATCTTACTTTCCTTGAGAAAGACGTATCATGTGACAACTGAGATTTTTAAGGTTAACCCCGTTAACACAACTCCGTTATATTTAACATGAATTAAAACATTCATTATAGAATTTCACTTCATATTGGTTGGTTAAGTGGGTCAGTTAGTACATGAACACTCACGTAACAACAATTCGGCGAATCAACCGAATTACCAAACTGCACACAAGTCTGACCCGAACATTGGTGAAACATGGATATATTATTGCAAACATAGAAATAATAATATAATTGAGTGGAATTATATGTTATTTGATTACATGGACTACTTGTTAGTTGTTTCTCGTAATTGCGAACAATGTGCGTTTTTTGTGTGATCTAGCGTTATAAAAATATTTATTTTATAAACAAACTAGTGGGTTTTATTTTTATAGACTTGGGCTATTAAAAATTAGTAAAAATGGTATGATGGGCTTGTGTTAGCTAGAAAGGGCCACCAAAAGTTACAAAAGCCCACAAAAGGCCCACCCATAGGTTTTAATTAGTTAAAAAAACATAACCTAACCCTAATCCCCCAAATACGTATGGCAGCCCCACCTCCACCATAATTTCGAAATTATGTCTTCAAAACACCATTCCACTTTGATATTTTGCTTGCATCTTGCAATTGGTGGCTTTCATGATCGATTTCAATACCCTTTAAGGCTTATAAGTAAGTTTTCTTGATCAATTTTGATGTTTGTCATGATTTAAAGATTCAGGTTTTGATTATAACTTGATATTGATGTTACTTGGTTGTTAAATTTGATGTATTTGGGGTTATGCATGATGTATAGGTTGGCTTTGGGGTAAACAAGATCATAAACACGTTTTTGGGAAGAGCTGAAAGTAACCAGATTATGTCCAAATCTTTACTGTCGACTTGTGTTGGCTGTGACGAGGTCAAAACATAACGAAATCCACTTTTTCTTGAGTCTAAAATATATTGTTTGGAAATACGTTTCAAACCCCTCTGGAATTGCATTTTTTCGACGTCATTTAATATTTTAAACGAATTATTAGATAACAAAGGTCCAGGCTCCGTTTTCTGTCAGAATTTGCAGCACATTACGAATGTCATAACTCAATGGAGAAATTGAGATATCCCCTAAAATTTTACTGTAGATAGTTCTAGGTGTTGATGAAAATCTCCCACTGGAATTTCTTTAGAAGAGTTAACGAGGATTTTTAAATGATTTTTGGCGTAAACTATCATCAGAATGTTATAAATCAGACCTAGGTGTAAAGGATAATTTTTAGTGACTGTTCTGTAAGTATTCATGTTATGAGAAAAATACACAAGTATTCGTGAACTAAATGGCATGCTTTGTTTAAATATCATAATTTTCTGAGTTCGTTTAGTATTATGAATAAATTCCAGAAAACTGCCTAAAATCTGACATGAAACTGCAATGTGCTGAAAGTAATTGTAAACGTTTTAAATATGCATACATGTTACAACAAGGTGTTAAATGTTATTAGAAACATTAGCGGGTGTCAAACGGATATGTTATATGGAATAATATGATCACATGCACTAACTTACATGAATGGGTAATTGTATGTCAAACGTGATTCTGTGGCTATGTGTTAGAATACGTGTAGGATTACATGCATTAAACTAATTGAAACGCTAAACATATCAGAAATAGATTGACTATTCCTGATCGTCTTTCACGAGACAGCCGAGCAAACTAAGGTGAGTTCACAACCTTTTCCAAAAGCATGCGTTCCTAGTTTGGAACATCACTTTTTACGGTAGCCCTAGTTGGGGCTACACGCGTGTTCCTAATGGAACCACTTGAACATACTATCCACTGGAGGTGGAGTAGTACACTTGGACTAAACGAAAACTCTATCATGAAAGTCCCTGCATTTTTACCGATTAGATTGTCGCCGGGGGGGGGGGGGGGATACGCAGGGTATTAGTTGATAGCGCTATTAGATTTCACAAACCTCACACTGCGCTGGGAGCTGGGCGTGAACTTTTAACCTTCACTTTTACATTAATGTTGAGAGACATTAATGAGGACACAAACGAAACGTCAGTATTTGGTTCACAGTTTAGTCATTTGACGAGGTTAGCTACCCAAGTCATACATAAACCCAAAAAGTTGTGAACTTTACTTTTTCTTAACTAAAATTTCTGAATTCGCCAACTTTATTATTGACACGTAGTTGCATGCTTTGAAGGTTAGTAGGTACAGATGGGACAGATGTTGCAACTCTTGGAGTAGTTTGGTTCGATAAACATTATGTTTTTAATTACTATTAAACTTATGGTTTTAAATTCTAGTTGGGTTTTAACTTTATTTCCGCTGCAACTTAAACTGTGGTTTGACAACTAAAACTTGATCGCTAATCATGTTGTAGTGATGTTTTTATGTTTTTAAATATTTGGTTTAACATGATTAGTGACTAGATGCTGGTCAGTTACACCCTTCGCGATAAAACTTCGCATGTGGAATTTGAGAGTCTGACATATCAAAATCGATCTACCCGAGGATCATGGCTTTTTCGAGTTAAGGGAAAAACAAATACGTGCTACGCAACTTGAATTTTTAATAGTTTAGTATTTTTTTGTAGTGTTTTTTAATACAATTTGTTTTGTTATTTTTAAATTTTACTAGTTTTTTTATATCGTGCGTTGTGCTGAACCGAGCAAATAATAATGTAAAACAAACGTAATTTGAAAATACAGCATGTTGGTTAGAAAGTCAAACAATTAAAACGATTTAGTTTATCATCGTATCGTTTTATGATATCAAATAAATACTTTATCTTGAGTATAACTCCGTTTTAACAAAACTTATAATGCAATGTCAGGGAAAGAAATCAAGCACAACTCCGTACTTAAGTTTTTTTGAAAAAAGTTATAAACATAGCTTATTAAAGAAGTATCAAATTAATCGATAAATTAATATATGTTCAAAAAAATAGAAAAAAAACAATTATTAAAAAAAGGTAAAGGAAATGTATGTTTAAAAAAAAGGAAATATATGTTAAAAAAAAAGAAAAATATGTTATTAAAAGTAAATATAATAATAATAATAATAAACTATTATAATATATTAAATAATAAAATAATAAAAACTATATATTATTATAAAAAGAAAGTCCCTCGAAATCAATATATATATAATTGTAACTTTTATTTAAGTATCTATAATTTTAATTTTTTTGTGTTGGTTTATATTTAAAATCAGTAATTTTAATGAAACTAAATGATTAAACAATGGTTAGTTAGATTGGCAAATCACTAAACCACTACACACCTAAATCGATTAGTGAGTGAAAGTGTTACTGACTACATGGCAGTGATATGGCATGCACCTTTTCACTCACTAACATCATCCACTACATATGATTAAAGAAAGTAAACATCTTAGAGACAAAATGTGTTATAAGAGAGTTTTATATGCAAAGATGAGTTCAAATAACTTCGTAAAGATTTAGATTGGTGTTAATTTCCGTCTATGGATAAGATGCCAATGCTTTATTATTGATGATATTATGTATTTATGTGGTGATTGATTTGAATATGGATTAAGCATGCAAATTAAACTTGCATTTGTGTTTAGTTCTTGTTTTGTAAGACAAGATAGGATAATAACCATAATGCGTAACATAAGAAGAGGGCGAAGAAGGTATATCCTTGGTGTAAAAATTGGTACACTATATAGTGAGGTAGGTAGTCCTTTACAATTGAAGTTAATATATGTCGCAACCCCCGTTTCCCTATACAAATACAGGAACAGGCGGCCGCAGCCAGTTTCGGTGGTCTCTATTATTGTCTAATTTTGGCAACGGAAATTTCAGCAGGACCGTAGTTAGGAAATATTTTATCAGAGTAAAATACCACACTTTCATAATATCAAACACATGGGATAAAACCCAAGTTTTAAGTACACACATTTTCATAGGAATAAATCCTATTTTTATTTAATAAAAACATCTATTTCTTTTTAGGTAACTTTATTGCCACTTTTTCAAGCCTTCAGTGCTGTCCAGCTAGCTTCTATTTGGCTTTCACATTTTGTTACCTGAAACGCGTTTAAAAACATTTTGTTAGTGAGAAATACTGGTGGGTGAATCTCAGTTTAATCAAGTTTAAATAAAATTCATTGTACAGTATTGAGGGCTGTCTCGTAATTATATTTGTTTCCAAGTCATATCAATTACCACCCACGGTACTGTCAGACCCGACTTGTGAAAATGTTACTCCTCGCAAGGCAGTAACAAATTTTGTATACAAAACCCCAACATACCGACGATAATTGTATCCTTACAAATACTTAATAACTGTTTAATATATAATTAATTAAGTGAGGTTTTGTAAAAACAATCTGCAAAAAGGAGATTATTCACATTGCTGTCTTAGATTATCCTTTAGGGTTTCCTGGTGACAATCTATAATTTACACAAATGCACACGTGTTAGTATAATAATCCATCTTAACATTAGTAATACCTTCCCCGAGACGGCATTCCAACGACTACGTCGGGCAGAACCACGACAGCCGTTACGGACCCTAGATCAATCGGGCAGAGTATCTAATACGTATCCAGTGGTTATGATACTTACAACGGAGCAGAACTTCGCTATTTAGGGGGTATTATACCCGAGTATTATGCGTACACTTCAGAAATTCGAGATTGAGAAAAGAAATGAATGAGCAGACTGAAGATCCAATGCCCTCTACTTATAGGGCCTCACCTCGGGTTTTACGCGGCCCACGTAAGGTGTAGCTAAGGGGCTACGCGGCCCGCCTAGTAGGGTAATAGGGCTGTAGGTGATCTGGGTCACTTAGTAGGTTCAACACGTTGATGACACGTGTCGGCTCAAGGGTTCGCTGCGTTTTTTATTTCTAGCGGCACGCGTAAGATCCCTAAGGGGTCTACGCACCCCGCGACAAACCCAAAAATTTGTTTTTAATTATTTTTAATAATATTAAAGGTATTCGGGGTCCGTTTTCGCGTATGGGGTGTTTTTAGGGACATATTGGGATATTTTAAAATATATTAGGGTGTCGGAAAATATTCAGGAGGGTGTCAGTTATTTTTAGAGTTGTTATATCCTCCCCACCTTGTTTTAGAGCTCGTCCTCTAGATCTACTGGAATAAGTGTGGATATTTTCTTTGCATTTCTGATTCAAGCTCCCATGTGTACTCTGGTCCTCTTTTGGAGTCCCATTTCACTTTGACCAAAACTAATCATTTATGCTTGAGGTTCTTGACTTTCTTGTCTTCAATCTGGAGAGGTCTTTCTACAAACTTGAGTTGTTCATTTACCTCTATATCCTTAAGAGGCACTACAAGTGATTCATCAGCTAGGCATTTCTTGAGATTAGATACATGAAACACATCATGTATTCCTGTCATTTCCTCTGGCAGTTGTAGCTGACAGGCTACAGGTCCTATTCTTCTAATAATCTTAAAAGGTCCAACATACCTGGGACTTAGCTTTCCTCGTTTGATGAATCTTACCACTCCTTTCCAAGGAGAGACTTTTAACAATACTTTATCTCCTACTTGAAATTTCAACGGTTTGCGTCGGTTATCAGCATAGCTCTTTTGTCGATCACGTGTTGCTTCCAGTCGTTCCTTGACTTGAATGATCTTGTCAGTTGTTTCTTGCACTATCTCAGGTCCAGATAGTTGCTTTTCCCCAATTTCTGCCCAACAGACTGGGGTTCGGCACTTTCGTCCATAAAGTGCTTCGAATGGGGCAGCATTGATACTTGTGTAATAACTGTTATTATAAGAAAATTCTATTAAAGGTAAGTGATCGTCCCAATTACCTCCGAAATCAATTACACAAGCTCTAAGCATGTCTTCCATTGTCTTATTGTCCTTTCGCTTTGTTCGTCTGTTTGAGGATGATATGCTGTGCTTAGATTTAGTTTGGTTCCCGTTTCTTTTTGGAAGCATGCCCAAAAATGAGGGTAAAACGACTGTCCCTATCAGAAACAATTGATAAAGGAATTCCATGTAATGAAACGATTTCATTTACATATAATTTAGCTAGCTGTTCCATACTAAAAGTTTCCTTCATTGGTAGGAAGTGAGCTGACTTGGTTAGTCTATCTACAATCACCCAGATTGTATCATTACCTTTCTTTGTTTTGGGTAATTTGGTAACAAAATCCATTGTTATCAATTCCCATTTCCATACTGACATCTCTAGTTGTTGCAGCAATCCTGAGGGTTTCTGGTGTTCAGCTTTAACTTGTGAACATGTTAAACATTTAGAAACATAAGCTGCTATATCCTTTTTCATTCCTATCCACCAAAAATTCTTTCTTAAATCCTGATACATTTTATCACTTCCAGGATGCATCGTATATTTGGACTTATGGGCTTCTTCTAATATACTATGACGCAGGTTCCCTAATTTAGGTATCCACATTCTTTTCTTATGGAATCTCCAAATTCCATCTGTTCCTTGTTCTAATTCCTTGATCATTCTTCAGTATCATCCTTGATTACTGATTCCTGTGTTTTTCTAATCTGTTCATTTAAATCTACTTGTAGATTTAATTTAAGAGAACGTACACTCTTTGGCTTTTCGTGATACTTTCTGCTTAAAGCATCAGCCACTACATTGGCTTTTCCTGCATGATACTGGATATTGCAATCATAATCACTCAGAATCTCCATCCAGCGTCTCTGTCTCATTTTTAACTCTTGTTGCCCAAAAACATACCTTAAACTTTTATGATCAGTGAATATGGTAAACTTGCTACCATAAAGGTAATGTCTCCAAATTTTAAGGGCAAAAATTATGGCTCCTAATTCCAAATCATGGGTTGAATAATTCTCTTCATGATTCTTAAGTTGTCTAGAGGCGTAAGCTATAACATTTTGATGTTGCATTAACACACATCCATAACCTAACTTAGAAGCGTCACAATAAACTACAAAATCTTCAGTTCCTTCTGGTAACACTAATATGGGTGCATGGGTTAATCTTTGCTTAAGAATTTTAAAGGTTTCTTCTTGCTTTGGTCCCCATTCAAACTTAATGGATTTACAGGTTAGCTTGGTTAAGGGAATGGCTATTCTAGAAAAGTCTCAAATAAATCTTCTATAATAACAGGCCAATCCTAAGAAACTTCTAACCTCGGTTGGTGACTCAGGGGTCTTCCATTTAGTAATCGCCTCGATCTTGGTTGGATCTACATGAATTCCTTCATGGTTGACTAAATGTCCAAGAAACTGTACCTGTTCTAACCAAAACTCGCACTTTGAAAACTTAGCATAAAGTTTTTCTTTTCTTAGTAAGCTTAGAAGTGCGTGCAAACGCTTTGCATGATCCTCTTTATTTTTAGAATAGATAAGAATATCATCTATAAAGACAATTATGAATTTATCCAAATATGGCTTACATATTTGGTTCATCATGTCCATAAATGCAGCTGGGGCATTGGTTAAACCAAATGGCATGACAGTAAATTCATAATGGCCATACCTTCTTCTAAATGTGGTTTTAGGAATGTCCTCTTCCTGTACCTTTAATTGATGATATACTGACCTTAAATCGATTTTAGAGAAAAATAGAGCTCCTTGCAATTGATCGAACAGATCATCGATTCTTGGTAATGGATACCGATTCTTAATCGTGACTTTGTTCAATTCACGGTAATCAATGCACATACGCATTGATACGTCCTTCTTTTTTACGAATAAAATAGGTGCTCCCCATGGCGTTGAGCTTGGCTGTATAACCCTTTCTCCAACAATTCGTCTAATTGCTTCTTCAGTTCTTGCATTTCTACGAGTGCCAAACGGTAGGGTGCTTTGGCAATTGGTGCTGTTCCTGGCAGTAGGTGGATTCTAAATTCAACTTCCCTGTCTGGCGGTAGTCCTGGCAATTCTTCTGGAAAGATATCTGAAAACTGAGACACTACTGGAATATCTTTTAGTTCTTTTCCTTTAGTGTTAGTGATTATAGAAATCAAATACACTATAGATCCTTTTCTTATACAACTTGCAGTTTTCATTACAGAGATGAATTTCGTGGATCTAGATGGTTTATCTCCTTTAATTGTAATCTTTTCACCCTTTGGTGAATTTACTTGAATTAACTTTTGATCACATAAAATATTAGCTTTATTGGCTATTAACCAATCCATTCCTAATACGATATCAAATCCTGCCAGATTCATTGGGTAAAGATTTGCAATAAACTTTTGATTTAAAAACTCTATTCTTGCTCCCTGCAAGATTTCGGAAATCCTAACCGTTTCTCCATTGGCTGTTTCTACTACACATTCTCGGGAGAGTTTAGTTAATGGTTGATTTAGAAGTTTGCAAAATGAAGTATTAATAAAACTTTGGTTCGCACCAGAGTCAAATAATACTTTAGAAAAAACATCAATAACTAAAAACGCACCGGCTATGACGTCCGAAATCATTTTGGCTTCATCTACGGTCAGAAAAAATGATCTAGCATTTTTAGTATTCTTGTTGTTCGCAGCTGGAGTCAGTTTCGGACAGTTTGGCTTGATGTGACCTTTTTCTCCACAGTTGAAGCATAGTCCATTACTGGATTTTCTCCTGCAATCTTCTTCCTTGTGTCCTGGTGCCTTGCAGAAATTGGAGTGAGTGGAGCATTTTCCCGAATGCTTTATCTTGCAGGTCTTGCAGTATGGTGCACGGTTGGAATTCCCAGAATGGAATTCTTGGGTAAGCCTTTGAGCTCGGTTTCTCCTCTGGTCTTCTTCTCTAGTACGGATTAATTTATCTGTCAAGGTATTTGCTAGTTCTACAGCTTCTTCTATAGTTTGAGGTATAGCTGCCTTGACTACATGCCTAATCTCTCCAATTAATCCCCATATGTAACGGGAGATTAATACCGGTTCAGGTGATGCAAGGGTTTGTACTATTCTAGCATATTAAAAAATGTGGTAGTATAACCCTTACTATCTACCCCGGTCATTCTAAGGTTCAGAAACTTATTCGCTATCTGTTCCTTTTGATTGGGATGGCAGAATTTCATTTCTACCATATTTTTAAATTCCTCCCATTCCATGTTGTATACACTATCACTTCCTCTTGACTGGAGGATAGTATTCCACCATTTTAAGGCTGAGTTTTTAAATAGATTAGAAGCAAACATTATCTTGTCTTCTTCAGCACACTTGCTTATCTTTAAAACAGCCTTAGTCTTTTCTATCCAGCGTAGAACTGCAATGGGTCCTTCATTGCCCGAGAATTCTATTGGTTTGCAGGACCAGAATTCTTTATAAGAACAACCATAACGCACTGTTCTTCTTCTTTTGGGAATGGGCACTTGAAGTACGGGTCCATTGTTTACGCTGTGTTCAGGTTCAGTTGGTCGCTTACTGCTATGCTTACTTTTATTTTCCGCATCCTTAACAGTTTGAAGAATATATGGCATTGCATCTATAATTCCTTGTGCCACTATATGTTGGATAGCACTATTATCCACTTGGTTTCCATTGTTATTGTTGTTCGGATTCTCATTATTCAGATTATCGTTATTCGAGTGGTTATTACTCTGGTTTTCCTGGTTCACTTCGTTGTCCATCTGAATTTTAAACATTTACCACTCATTAACATCACAAAATAATATTTAATATAGTCAATCACATGACACGCACTTTGGTCAAAAGCGTCGATCATTGCGACTTTACTCTATTCATATAATATGCATCTATTACACACCAGTACTGAAATATAAATTACAATACCGACTGAAATTTAAAGTTACACTACTAATAATAGGCATCCGTAGTTTTTTTTTCATACACATACACACATATTTTATTATTATATTATATTATTATTATAACGTTGTCCACCATCACTTCTACGGATATGGATTCATCCAGAAATCCATATTGCGCTCGGCGTACTTCCAGACGAGTCGTTCTCCCACCCGTCTCTTCCTTTCACTATTTTCTAAAATTTCCTCACCAAATGTCCTAAGTTCTTGTACGTTTTCTGCACTCATTGGGGGTGCAGGTTCTAGGACTAGGTTCGGAATTTGGGGTGCGGGTTCCTGGTATGGGGGTTTAGGGGCCTGGTATGGGTAAGGATTTTCTAGAATCTCCCTAATGAATACATCATTATCGTAATAGGGATCTAGAGGATCTAACCCTGGGTAGGCTTCGTGTATCGGGTAACGTTGCATATAGTCCCTATTGTCATCCCACCATGGGTCGTAATTTGGGTCTAAGGGATTTGGTGCGGGTACCCTAGGTATCTCTTCCGGATTAAAATCATGCATTTCTACTTGATTTTCAGGGTTTTCTATTTCCATTGGTTGGTCAGGAATTGGTGGTTGTGGTTGGGGTGCTATCATTTGTTCCAGGTTAGGGTCCGCTGCAGTGGTTGCTAAGATGTGGATGTTGGCTATACCCCTATTAATCATTTTTTGGGCATAGGCATCGGTTTCTCTTTTAGTTGCTGCTAGTGCTCTCTAGTCTTGTAACTTTTTCATACGCTTTCTACGCTCATGTGCTCCCCTACTGAACCATCCCCTCTTTTTATGAGGAAATGGCTCTTCAGATTGAGCCTTAAATACGAATATTCCTTCTTCCGTATCAGCAGAGTACCCCGAAAGGGCAGGCTGAGAAGAGGCACATTCGCTTCTAGGCGAACCAGACATTTGACGGTACGCGTCAGATGGTCCTTGGTCGCTCATACTGTTAACTAACAAATAGTCAAATAACACATAACAAGAAAATACAATTATGCACGTATTCGCGTAATTTATTTCCTAACAATTTGAATTTTGGTGTCAGCAGAACACTTCTGTGGCTGAATCAGTGGCTTAGCTCTGATACCACCTTCTATCGCAACCCCGGTTCCCCTATACAAATACAGGAACGGGCGGCCGCGGCCAGTTTCGGTGGTATCTAGTATTGTCTAATTTTGGCAGCGGAAATTTCATCAGGACCATAGTTAGGAAATATTTTATCAGAGTAAAATACCACACTTTCATAATATCAAACACATGGGATAAAACCCAAGTTTTAAGTACACACATTTTCATAGGAATAAATCCTATTTTTATTTAATAAAACATCTATTTCTTTTTAGGTAACTTTATTGCCACTTTTTCAAGCCTTCAGTGCTGTCCAGCTGGCTTCTATTTGGCTTTCATATTCTGTTACCTGAAACGAGTTTAAAAACATTTTGTCAGTGGGAAATACTGGTGAGTGAATCCCAATTTAATCAAGTTTAAATAAAATTCATTGTACAGTATTGAGGGCGATCTCGCAATTATATTTGTTTCCAAGTCATATCAATTACCACCCACGGTACTGTCAGACCTGACTTGTGGAAATGTTACTCCTCGCAAGGCAGTAACAAATTTTGT